>VSMD01037082.1:24556-53120 GCA_008750895.1 Mirza zaza
CCTGCCCACGGGCACCCGGACACGGTCCTGCCCAGGGGCACCCGGACACGGTCCTGCCCACGGGCACCCGGACACGGTCCTGCCCACGGGCACCCGGTCACGGTCCTGCCCAGGGGCACCCGGTCACGGTCCTGCCCACGGGCACCCGGACACGGTCCTGCCCAGGGGCACCCGGACACGGTCCTGCCCAGGGGCACCCGGGGCTGGTGAGGGCACCTGGCCTCTGGCCCATGTTCAGACCACATCCAGGCACACCCAAGAAGCTCCCCCCCGCCTGCCACACCAGTGATGTTCTAGAAACTTCACAGTGACTCTGTTTGCCTGGCAGGGCAGCTGGAAGGACCACAGCTGGTGCTTGCTGGAAGGGCTGGCACTCCAGAAAGTGGGGAGCAGCAGGCGGAGCCACCCACGAGTGTGAGGCTGCCTGAGCCTCAGGCCCACCGTGGGGGGGCCTCCCAGGCCCTGAGCCTGTACCGGGACCTGCGCCAGTGTCTCCTCCCCAGATCCCTGAGGCCCAGGGGCGGTCCTGGGGGCACCACCGCCAGAGACCTGCACCTGCCCGGGGCTGGGGGAAGGGGAAGGGGCCGAGACGACGGGGTCCTCGACCGCCTGCCAGAGTGAGGAGGGGGCATCCCAGGCCCTGTGGGTCCCCGAGGAAAAGTGACCAGGTGGGTTCAGGTCTGGGCACTCCCTGAGGAGGGACCAAGCCCAGGGCCTGGGTGTCTGGAGGGTCCTCCCAACACAGCCTCCTGTGGGCCTGCTACCCCACACGCCCCAACACAGGTGACTCAAGCCCCTGCTCCAGCCCTCAGGCCCCCAGCCCTCCAGGCCAGAGTGCCACCGCGGTGCCACAGTGTCTGGGTGGCCCTGGCCAGCGGCTCGAGGGAGGGGTCCTTTTCCTAAGTCCTGTGGGTCACCTGGGAGGGGCCCAGCTACCACCAGGGGCTTCAGGGGCCCAGGCATTCGGCGGCACCCAAGGAACCCGGCCGAGGGCAGGGGTCTTCTCGGGTCCCAGACGTCGAGGCAGCAGGATGGACCTGAACGTGGAGGGGCCGTCCCCAGGGGGCCGACATGCCGCGCCAGGTAAGCACAGTGGGGTCTGTCGGGGCCCGGCACACCGCCCTGCAGGCCTGCCACCTCCGCTCTGCACGGCCAGGTCCCGGCAGACGTCCTCGGGGCCCTGCGGGGCCACAGACCCCAAACCCTTCCTCAGGGCACTCTGGGTCCACGGCCCTGACCACCTGTATCCAGGCGGCCCAGGTGGTCCATCCTCCTGTTCACAGGAAACAGCTCCCCCCCACACACAGCCTGGGCAGAGACCAGCACCCCACAGCCCGGCTCCCTCCCGCCTGCAGCACCCCTCCTCATCCTCGGCCTCCCGCGGCCCCCTTATGCAACGCCGGCTCGGGTGGCAGAGCTCAGAGGCCCTAAGAGGAAATCACAAGGCTCCCCTAATCCCAGCTCAACGGTTGTCCCTCCCCGCCCCACACGGGCGGTTGTCCTCGTCTCCAGAGGCGTGGCTGCGCCTGTGTTGTGGCCAGGTCAGCGTGACTGCAGACGGTGTCGGGGCCGTGGCCTGTCAGGTTTTGGGCCGTGGACCAGGGACAGCCAAGCCCATCACTCGAGCCGTCTCCAAGGGTTAGCTTCCCCATGGTTTCCAGATCACCTGAAAATACTTTCCATCTGTGGCAACCAGCAGATTCTGAGAGGCGTGGGGTTCGGCCAGCCCCCATGGGGCTTTGTCAGATTCTGCTGCTGGGCCTAGCAGGTTTTTCCGGGTGTGTGAGCACACAAGGGCCTCCCTGTCCCGGGAAGCGAGGCCCGGGGGTCTCCCGTCCGCCCTGCCTGGCTGTGTCGCGCTGCGCCAGCACTCAGACACCTCTGACCTTAGGGTCTGCCGTCATTTACAGGCACAGAAAAGCCCAAGAGGCGTCTGAGCACAGCGAAGGTGGCACAAAGGGGCAGGTAACTCTAGGAACAAGCGCTGGCGCTTGCCTACCTCCGCCCCACGGTCACTGCTGGGCCCCGGCGGGGTGGCCGCAGCCTCTGCCCCCTCCCACACGCTGGCCCACGCCGAAGCCCACTCTCCAGACCCACTGCCAGCGTCCTCCCAGCGGGCGGGTGCTGTGCGGAGCCCGCATGTCCGTGGGGAGCCTGGTGCCGGCCGCCCCTGACCACGGGAGTCAGCACGGAGGCCGCGGCCAGCGCTGGGACTCGCACGGCCCTGGGGTTGTGTAGCCAGAATAGGAAGACGCTTAGAAGCACCCGTGCAGCACCGCGGCCTGGAACCGCCACCGGCTGGGGCAGCACCAGACCTGGCTGCAGCCAGAAGTCCTGCCCGACAGCGACCACAGGCCCAGGGCAGAGCCGGGAGCCAGAGGCCGTCTGCTGACCTCGGGGGACAGAGGCGCAGGACGCCGGGGCCTCGTGCCAGGCTCCCGCGCGGGCAGTGCCAGGCAGTGGACCTGGCGGGGTTGTCCACGGGAACCCGGCCTGGGATGGGGGAGGGCACAGCCCCAGGGCACGAAGCCGGCTCTCGGACCTGTGAGGCAGTTGGGAGCGGGATGCTACCCAGCCAATCCCTGGGCAGGGCGCCACCCGGGTGCAGCGACACCCCTGCACTGCTGGGCCGGGGTGAGGGCGGGAAGGTGACACCTGACTTGTGCCGCAAGGTCGTGCTGGGGCCAGGAACCCCCGGGAGCCCCTGCCAGGATGTGGCCCATCCGCAGCCAGGGGACCCTGGCTGGGCAGGTGACCTCTGAGGGGCAGCGGGCAGGGGTGCGTTTCCTCCCGGGAGCAGGCAGCCCACATGCCAAGGCCCCGAGGGACGGGGGCCACGATCCACCTGCCTCAGGGGCCACATGGCTTGCCGTCCCCCAGCAGGACAGTGGACGGGGATGGGGTGGGGGGTGGGGATGGCCCCCGGACAGCGCAGGGGTCAGGCCTGGGTCGCGCTGACGGCCCCACAGCCGGGGTGTTTCGGGGGCATGACGGGTTTTTACCAGATGATTTTCCAGCAACGGAGCGAGGAGGAGACTGTGATCAATTCACATTTTTACTGGAAATTCACAGCAGCAAGGAGGAAATGCGTGTGCAACCTCCCGGGCTGCATCTCCACAGCCCGCCGGTTGCCCGCGGGCCACGGACAGACAGGGTCCAGGGTCAGGTCGGGTGGCTGACGTGGCCGAGCCCCAGAGCCACCCGTCCGTGTGTGCCGGGCCTGGCCGCAGCCCCACAGAACCCGGAAGGCCGGCCTCGGCGTTGATCCTGGCCGCCACACCTTGCTCTGAGTCAGTCTTCCCAATGGGCAGGCCCTCTAGCAGTGGCACAGCCTGTCACCTGGGCCACGGACGACCAACTGTCACCTGTCCCACGACAGTACAGCCGACAGCCCGGGGTCACCTTGGCCATTGGGGCTCAGCCTGCCTGGGCAGACAGCGAACAGGCGGAGAAGCCGCCGGGCACCTCGAGGGCTGCGAGGGCCCCCGGGCCCCAGGAAGCAGGTCTCGGGACCGGGCCTGCTCCTGAGGGGCACAGCCGCCAGCCCGCCCGCACAGCCTCGCTCCCAGCCTGCGGAGGAGGAACGGGCGGGGCCGCTCTGCTCAGCCCCGGGACAGCCAGGACACAGGCGGCTCCTGCCCGAAGGCCACTCCCGGCTCCTCCAGCCAGCGACCGGGCCACCACACCGGCTGCAGGCCCCACCGGCGGGGAGGCTGCTGCGCCCACGCCGCCCGGCGCGCCCGTCCCAGCAGGCACAGAAGGCCGACAGGGCTCCTCCTGCACCTCGCTGGCCCCAGGCACGCAGCGGAGGCCGTGCCCCGTCAGGCCCGGGCGGGCAGCGTCTTGTAGGGGTTCAGGATGCCCTTGGGGTCCAGCAGGGCCTTGAGCTGGCCCATGAGCCGCAGGGCTGCGGGCGGCTTGCTGTAGCCGAGCACGTCCCTCTTCTTGAAGCCCACGCCGTGCTCGGCGCTGACGCTGCCCCGCTGACCGGCCGTCCACTCGTACACGTGGGGCTCCAGGGCGGCCAGCAGCGACGGGCTGAAGGCCTCCGCCGTCACGTTGAGGTGCAGGTTGCCGTCCCCTGGAAGGACAGGGCACAGGCTCAGGCTGGGCGGGCGGCCCCCAGCCCCACCCCCGTGGACCCCCCCCACGTGTCTCACCTGAGTCGCCACTCCTGGCCTCTGCTGCCCCTTCCTCAAGTCCCCCCACGCCACCCCGTGCCCGTCTCCGTGCTGAGTGACCTCACGCCCCCACCCCCGCCCTGGTCCTGACCCGAGAACCGGCTGAGGGCCCGACCGGAGCAGCTCTGCCTGGATGCCCTGGCCACATGGACGCCTCCCGGAGCTGCCCAGCGGCGCCCGCCCGACGCAGACAAGTCCTGGCTCCCTAGACACCCCCTCTGGCCCGCTCGCCCCCACGGAGACCCCAGGGCTCCAGCTCCTGAGAACTGTCCCGGCGTGGCCTGGCCTGGCCCGTGCCCGCACGCACCTGCTCTCCCAGTGGTCCCAGAGTAACGACAAGGGACAGAAGACCAGCCACGCCAGTGGACAAGAGACCACGGAGTCCCGGCCCTGGGAGCGCCCGCTGGACTCCGGCGAGGTGCACAGGGCCTGGCCGGGTGGGAGCGGCGGGCGGGGGTGGGGAGGAGGCGCAGCCTGTGTGCCGCGAGACCAGCGGCTGGCGTTCGGATCAACAGCCAGGAGTCGAGGGCCGGACGCTTCACGCAGCCGCAGGGCAGGAGCGCATGTGCGCTACAGTCCCGCGGGTGGCCCTGGCACAGCCAGACTCGGCGGTCGGGGTAGCTGGGCCCAGTGAAGGGGCCCAGGCAGGTCCCCCAGGGGTGCACGGACGAGAGCGGCCTTTCCGCAGGAGCCGAGTGCAGAGGAGCCCAGACAAAGGGACAGGGTGCAGCCAGGAGAGGCCGCCCGGAGATACGGCGGGGCAGCACGCGGGCCGCTCTGGCGTGACACGGCTGAGAGACGCAGACCGAGCGCTCCCCGCCCTCCCCCAAGTGTCCGGCCCTGAAAACAGGACATGGATTTACAAAGACAGAGGTGGCCCCTCTCCCCTCCGCCAGGAAGGACAAAAGCTGACCGCCAAAGTCAGCGCTGGGCCCTTCCCGGCCTGGAGACGGAGCCGGGGGACCCGAGTGCGATGCTGCACCCACCGGCGCCGTCTGCCAGCTGCTCGCCTGTTCCTGGGCTCCAGCGGTCCCTCCTGCCTCAGCCTCCCGGGTAGCTGGGACCACAGGCACGCGCCACCAGGCCCCGCTAATTTTTTCTATATATTTTTGGCCAATTAATTTCTTTCTGTTTTTAGTAGAGACGGGGTCTCACTCTTGCTCAGGCTGGTTCTGAACTCCTGACCTCCAGCGATCCGCCTGCCTCGGCCTCCCAGAGTGCTAGGATTACAGGAGTGAACCACCGCGCCCAGCCTGTTTGAATTTCATACTGATCTGTCCCTAGTCACAGGGGCCCAGCGAAGAGCTGTGACAGGTAGAAGAGCAGACTTGAGGGGAAACGCCACCTTCTCCTGAGGGCCTGTGGCCAGGCCTTGGGGCACAGGTACCCCACCCCCCAATGCACTCACCCCCCAGTGCACTCCCCATGGACACATTCTTGGAGTAGAGGACGGAACCGACCCCACTGAGGGGCTTGCCCAGGGAGCAGTGGCTGCGGAAGGAGAAAAATGGCCTCCAGGAGCACCCGAAGTGCAGCCCACGCCCACAACGTTTTGGTGGGGGCTGGCCCTCACACTCCACTGCGGTCCTGTAGAATCACAGGCTGGGCGTGCGGCTCACCCCTGTAACCTTCGCACTTCGGGAGGCCGAGACAGGAGGATCCCTTGGACCCAGGAGTTGGAGGCTTCAGTGAGCTATGGTGACACCACCCCACTCCCGCCTGTCCAGAGATCACAACAGAGCTAAGAATCTCTAGTCACCGAGTGGCACACAGCCCTGTAGAGCAGTTACTCTATCTTCTCATCAGTTCAGCAGCCAAGTGTGCAGGGTGCACAGTCCAGGGCAAGCGCAGCTGCGGCCCAGGCCCTCACGGGAACGCGCTGCTCACCGACACACCCAGGGCAGCCTCCAGGCCCGCGAGCTCCATCACGCAAGTGCAGGTGCAGGTGTGCCGTTCCTTATCGTGTACATCATATGTTTACTGCACCTGTTCTACGTTCGGGTACATTTAGACACACGGATGCTGCTGGGCCCCGCTGCCCACAGTGCTCTGGACGGCACATGCCACTGAGGCACGGAGCCGAGCAGCACGGGCCACACCCACGGCCCCGTGTGCAGGGCTGCACCGTTCAGGCTTGCGTGAGCGCACCTGACGTCCTCACGACAACAAACTGCCTAACAACCGGCTGCTCAGAGCACATCCCTGCTGTTAAGTGACGCACGGCTGGACTCACGGCCACCAGCCAGCACTCATGCTGCCTCGGTGGTCCCAGTCGGTGGGCTGAGAATGGGGAGGTTACAGAGGTTCTAGGCTGGCGGGGCCTGGCCTGCAGCCTAACCTCCTCACCCTGCAGAAGCAAACCGTCTCCAACCCAGGCCTCGAATAATCCCCATAGACAGAACCTAACAGATACATGCTCACGCCAAAAACAGCACACAGGGCATCAGATTCTGTGACCCTAGACACTGCGATTTCCAGAAACAGAACATAAATGTTCCATACGTGCAAAGAACTAAGAGATAAAAAATATAAGCACCACAGAAACTGGCCAAGCAAAAGCTTTAAATACCCAAATCAATCTCCTAGAAGCGAAGAATATCATCGCTAACACGTAAATCCAGCGAAGGGAGATGGCTGAGCTGGAAGACAAGTCCAATCACCCAGGCACAGCCCTGAGAGCCAGAGACGTGGACTTGCGGGTTGAAGTTCCGGAAAGAGAGAAGAGAGGGAAGTGGGGCAGAAATGATATTTAAAGAGACTGTAAAAGAAAATGGATATTCTGTGTCTACTTGGGCTTCTAGAAGTTCTTTGGCCCCTAGGAAGGGTAACTTGGGAGACCGAGTCACAGGGCTGGAGCTTGGCCTCTTAACGACTGATCTTGCTGCAGAGTAGCCGCCTCGTGGCCTTGCTCCTGGCGCAGCCCGGGTGGCCTGAGATAGAAGACTCCGGACTGCAGCACGAGGCCCCTTGGCTGCTCCATCTTTACTGTGGAATGCTGAATAGACCTTTCCCAAAACAAGAAAGAGGCCTGCCTGTGACCAGTGGAGTCGCGGTGACGACTCACTTGGCCTGCCTGGACATGGCGCGACCCCGCTGATCTCCCCCTGACCTGCCCCTGCGGGCCGGCCTTGCCCAGTGGCCACCCTCAGACTGTGTGCTCTAATAAACTCAACCTTTAATCGTTTGGCTGGAATTCATTGCTAAAGTTGACACTGGGTGACACACCTGGGACCGGGAGCAGACCCGTCATCCCCACCGACAGCCGGGCTGGGAGCGGCGCCCGAGACTTCCGAGCACCTGCCCGCCCCAGAGTGGAAGGGCCCTGGTGGGTGCCCCTGTCCCAAGCGCTCCTGGGCTCGGCTGAGGATTCGGACTTTGCTTGGGCTACGTGTGGCCCCAGCTCGGTGGGCGGGAATCGCAGTCCCACCACAAGGCCAGAGTGTCATCATCCTCCACGGCTTCTGCCAACTGCAGCGTTAGGGTTTCACTTTCCTCTGAGGTTAAGGTTTTTGTCCAGAACAGGACTTTGTTCTCGTTTGAAATTTTAAGGAGAGTAGTTTTCCTTGGAAAAGAGGAAATAAATCTTTGTGGCTTTTAAGCACAAACAATCATAACCCTTAAAACTGTCCAGGTTCTGCTCAGTTAAACTGACAGATCCAAACTTTCTTCTTGAATGACCGAGACCATGGTTGGTCGTGCAGGCAGCAGGTTCTCTGCGAGGACAGACAGACCCGAAGGTGAGAGACAGGCTCCTCCCAGCCAAATGGCACCTCAGCGACCAAGGTCTGGGGAGGGTCGGAGTTCATCACTCAGACCCCCCAGGACACCGAGGGAGCCGCTGACCAGGTGGGAACACGTGAAGGATCGGCCGCCCCGCGCCTGGCATGCCCCAGCTTCAGGGGGTCCCTAAGACACTTGGGAGGGAAGAACTGGCCAAAGGGTGAAGCTGGGGGCTATTCCCACAAGCAGCAGGCTCGATCCTAAACAAACTCCCCTGAGGTGCTTTTGGTCATTCAGGAGAGAAAACCTAAATTATAGATGATCTTGCCTCTGCGACCGACTGTTCCTCCTAAGGAGAGATCCACCATCAGAAACACCAACCTGATTTATGTCCAGTACTTACGGTGCCTTTTTATATTTAGAAAAAATGGTCTCACATAACTCACAGAGACCCCAAATTACAGTGGCCAAAATGGGGTACCTGTGAAACGCCTAAACTAGTTGACCTGCAGCTAATTAGAAAAGTGGCTCTAGGCTCGGCGCGGTGGCTCACGCCTATAATCCTAGCACTCTGGGAGGCCAAGGCGGGAGGATCACTCAAGGTCGAGTTCGAGACCAACCTGAGCAAGAGTGAGACACCGTCTCTACTAAAAAATTGAAAGAAATTAATTGGCCGACTAAAAATATATATAGAAAAAATTAGCCGGGCATGGTGGCGCATGCCTGTAGTCCCAACTACTTGGGAGGCTGAGGCAGGAGGATTGCTTGATCTATCCCAGGAGTTTTGGGTTGCTGTGAGTGAGGCTGACGCCACAGCATTCTAGCCTGGGCAACAGAGTGAGACTCTGTCTCAAAATAAATAAATAAATAAGTGGCTCTAGAATGAGACAGAGCAATTGGGAGAGTCGTTTCTAGCATATTTGGAAGTTTCCAAAAGAAATTCTGATAAAGTTATTTCTTTACAGGAAGAAAACAAAAGACTGCCTAAAACAATTTCTGAATTTTGAAGACTGCTGAAATTTCTCTTCCTCCTCCTTCCTTGGCCCTGTGTCTCTGCCGTCCTCATCTGAACCATCTTATCCTGCTCCTCTCCTGCCCTGGTTATCACCACTCAAAGGTCAGCTTCAAAGGCACAATCAAAGATTCCTGCAGGTGTAGCCAGAGAATCTGAACTGAATAATCAAGCTTCTGAGTATCAATTAGGTCACGTGTACTCTCAGAACACACAGCTGAGGACTGGAGGTGAAGGCAGACTGGAGACACCTCTGGGAAGCCTTTCTGATGGAGAGCAGGCCTGGGATACTGCCGAAGCTCTGTGTGGAGCCAGCCCGGCAGTCTTTCAAAACAGCCAACTGGAGCAAAATGCAACTATGTCAACAAAATCCACAAGCCACTGATGTCATATTTCGAGAGATTTGAAAAACTCGTAAATAATATTCAGAATTGTCTGAAGAAAACTATGCTAACCGTCAAAAGGAATCCCCCTCAATTCACACTTCACAAGCAAGTGGGATGAAGAACTGGCACTAACAGTGAAAAGACAACGTCCACGCCGGGCCACTTCTCACATTCATGCCTTGGTTCATCTTGCCGACCAGCTGTCTGGTAACTAAACACAGACAGAGGCCCAACGAAACAAGTTTACAGTTAGAACAACAGCCTGCCCCATCTGGGCCCCCAAAATGCTCCCATAAACCCCACACAGACCCACTTGCTGCTTTGCAACACTGCGAGAAACCTGGTCACTTTAAGGATTGCAAAAAATGGAAGGAACAGCAAAGGGAGAAGAAAAGCAAGAGAAGGGATGCTCCGAGGAGCCCAAACGGACCTTTCCAGTCCTCCTTACTCAGTCTCTGGGAGAAAGAGAAACTACTTGGAATGCAGAACGCCACAGCCCTTACTGACGGTGGAGCTACGTAGCCATAATAAATCCCACCTCACCGCAAGGTCCCATTCCGTGGAGCAAACACACAACCCAGGGGAGTCACTGACACTCCCACACCCACAGGCGTCCCAGCCCCGGCTTCCCAGCCCGTCCCCTACGAGAGACTCGTGTCTTCCTCTTGTTCCCATCGGCCCTCACCCAGCTGAGAGGGAGAGACTTTTTAGAATCACACAAAACCCACATTTCCTTTTCCCAAAAAGGACAGATGTATTTACAATTAGAAAACGCAGAAAATTGTATTAATAAAATACTTATTTTAATAAAAATAAGTCGGGCCAGAGGCTTCTACAGTGATTCGTGGATTCCTAAGCCCGTTGTTTGTTTAGTTGACAGCCACATAGCTACAGCTGGGTGCAGCGGCTGACACCTGCAATCCCAGCACTTTGCTGCCCGAGGCCAGGAGTTCTAGACCAGCCTGGGCAACAGAGCGAGACTCCGCCTCAAAACAAAAAAAATATCCACTAGGTACACAAAATTTAAAGCCTGACCCTCCTAAGTGACAAACTGCCCCTCGCCTTGCCAAGGGAGGGTGCCGAATGGCATTAAGTCATGAAGGGATTGCTAAAGCCAGTGCCTGATCAACTACCGTCAAAATCTTCCACTGACGATGGAAAAATCAGCGGGGCTGCCCCAGTCAAAATCCAAACAGACTCATCACAGCCTCTTCCAAACCATGAGGTCTGAGGCCTGCTGACACGGCACTCCTCGTCCTGTGATGGAGAAAGGTTCCTTCCACGTTCTCCAAAGGACGAGGGAATCACAAGCACTGTTTGCCGATGGCCGAGGCATCGACGTGCCCAACCTTGTACGGGCCAGTCGTCCCCGATGCCCACAGACACGCAACCCAGGAGCACAGGCCGCTCCTCCGAGGGTGGTGCGTGTGTTCACGGCGCCACTAACAGGCGGATAGAAAGCACCTAGTCAAAACACAGACTCCCTTTTCCACACACTGGCTAGAACACACGCGTGTGGCCGAGCGCGCGGCAAGCGCTGGCAGAGCAGGGCTCCGGCCTCGTCCCCAACACGCTTCCCGACCGGCCTGGAATGAGACCAGCAGGGCCAGGGCCAAGCGCCTTCCCGGCACGCCTGACGGTGGATGTTCTGGACAAGGTCCGAGCCTTCCTCACGGATGACTCAGGCATGAAAAGCGGGCTTGGGGGGGTGGGTCTGAGTTTGCGGCGGCACCTGAGCCCGTGCGAAGTCAGTGGCGGGTACTGCTGAGGGCAGGTGCCGGGCGCGGACACACCCAGGAGTGAGCACGGCAGCTCCAACAATCGGGCAGGCTCCTCCAGCAGCACCACTTAGGGGGCGTTTGAGCAAAGTGTCATCACGTCACTCCAAGGAAAAGAGAGAATTTATTTTTGATTAACTCAACTACCTGCTAAGGCCCCAAACAACAATTATCTCGACAGCTTAGAGGTGCTGGTGAACGTGAGCAAACAGACCACAGAGCGAGAACAGCGACACTGTCACACGTGCCGAACCAGACAGGACTCAGGATCCTCCAGAGTGAGCACGGCTGCCCCTGGGCACCTGGGGCTGGGCCGGGGCCTCCGAGGACATGATAGCGCTCGAGTCGCTGCACACGCACTGGGACCCGCGCCGTCCCCCGTGTGCTTCAGAGCGTCTGAAGGCTACTTACGCCAGCCGGTACGGCCTCACAGTTGTCACGCTGTACTTTTATATGTATTTTTCATTTGTTTATTTTATTTATTGTTTAGAGACAGGGTCTCACTCTGTCACCTGGGCTGGCGTGCAGTGGTGTGACTATAGCTCACGGCAGCTCCCAACTCTGGGGCTCAAGTGATCCTCCCACCTCAGCCTCCCAAGTAGCTGGGGCTAAAGGTGTGGCCACCACAGCCAGCTAATATTTTTAGATTTTTTTTTTAGAGACAGGGTCTCACTATGTTGACCAGGCTGGTCTCAAACTCCTGGCCTCAATCAAGCCTTCCATCTCGGCCTCCGGAGTAGCTGGGACTACAGGCACAAGCACCACGCCCTGCTGTTTTACTTTGTATTGGTGTATTTTTTTTTACGTGTATTTTTATCCCATGCTGCTTGAACCTACAGACGTGGAACCCGCAGACACGGCGCGCTGACCGTATAGACCAGAGGGATGACAGCCACGGTTCCAGGGTCCTGAAGTCCTTGCGTTGTGCACCAGTCAGAGGTCCCCACGAAGACAGAACCCGCAGGGTGTGTGCGCACACAGGTATACAGATGCAGAGAGAAAAGGTATGTACAGACACACAGAGAGAAGACACCCAGACAGATGAGAGAGACACTGAGCTTGATACCGTGGCTCAAGCTAGCGTGGGGCTAATTCAGATCGGAAGAGCAGGTCAACAGGCTGCGAGTCCAGCTGACGGCCGTCGGGAGACAGAACCCCTCTTCCTCGGGGGACCTCGGTCCTTCTCTTAAGGCCTTCAAGTGACGGGACGAGACCCACCCATGTCGTGAAGAGTGACCAGTTGTGCTCAGAGTCCACTGACTCGAAGGATAAATTCTCATAAATGCCTTCACAGCAACATCCAGACTGGTGTCAGCCCACATAGCCGGCCACCGTGGCCCGGCCGAGCAGACAGAATCCGACACCAGAATCCACCACCGCACACCATGGGCAGGACAGTGGTACCGGCAACTTCCCGCCCCAAGGGCAGGAGCACCTGCTACAGTTCCAGGGCCAGAGAGCAGACACAGCTCCCACTTAGCAAAGGGCAACACGAAATGAGGAAAACATCAACCAAAAGGCCATAAATTGAGAAAAAGAAATAGAGAAGAAATGAGGGACAGATAGGAGGCCCAAACTAGGATGAAATAAACTCAAATAACTGAGCAATTGCAACATACGTAAATTAGCCAAATGCTGCCCTGAAAAGACCAGAGCGGCAGACGCCTGGGCAGGAAAGGCCACCTGTACGCCGTCTGCAGGAGACACACCTGAGTCAGCAAGGTGACAAAAGCTGAAAGTGACGGGGGAAAAACATCAGGCAAATACTAAACAAAAGAAAGTTGGTGTCACTGCACACTACACAAAATAGGCCTCAGGTCAAACAGCATCCGTCATGATGAGAGTTTGGATTTACCAGAATGAAATGGCAGCCCTGATCCCCCAGGTGCCGCTAAGGGCGCGGTATTAGGAACAGCAAAGCTCCCAGCAGAAACAGACAGTCTGTAGCTGGGGGATTTGCGCCCGCCCTCAGTGCGTGACAGCTCTGCAGGACAGAAACTGAACGACACAACGCACATGCTTTATCTGACGGATCTGTCCGGACACTGATCCCGCCAACGGCAGAGAGCACGTTCTTTCCGAGAACTCGTGAAACAGTTATGAAAGGCGACCGCAAGCCGGGCCACCGATCAATCCCAACAAGCTGATGTGGCAAAGACCAAGCTCCCTGCCGACAATGCAATGAACAAGTCAACACTTTTTAAATAACTACAAAACTGCCACACGCTTGGAAATCAAGAAACACACTTCCGCACAACTTAAGAGTCAAAGAAAGAAAGGACAACAGAAACAGAAAATATTTAGAACTGAAAGGTAATGACAGCACTATCAAAACAGGGGTGGGGGGGGATTCAATATAAAGACACACATGTTCAGCTGTTGAGATACAAGCACCAATGAAGGAAAAATGACACTCGCCGGGAAACTACGTTTCCCCGAAAATAAGACCTACCCATAAAATAAGCCCTAGCAGGATTTCTAAGCATTTGCGCAATATAAGCCCTACCCCGAAAATCAGCCCTAGTGATGGGCGTGGCTGCGCAGCGCGTCTGCACAACCCATGCATGTCGTCTCGGAGCAGTAAAGAACACGAGCAGCCCTTCTCATCTGCCCCATGAGAGCTCTGTTGCTCAACATGAGAGATTGGGGCCAATGGCTCTAAAGGAAATAGAGTCACGAGAAATTCAGAATGGAATTCGGGGTTTAGAGAGTTATGATGATGTTCCAGAAGAGACGACTTAACTATATTTGAATAAATGTAGATTGCTGTACTGTACTTAAAAAAAATAACATCCCCTGAAAATAAGCCCTAGGGCAGGGGTTCTCAAACTTTTTAAACAGGGGGCCAGTTCACTGCCCTCAGACCGTGGGAGGGCCGTTGGAGAGTGCGGGGCACATTCCACACATGCGCACTGTGGGCCCGGGACGAGTCGGCTGCTAAGCAGGACGGGCAGCGGTGGCAAAAACACCTGGCAGGCTGCATGTGGCCCACGGGCTGTAGTTTGAGGACCCCTGCCCTAGGGTGTCTTCTTGAGGAAAAATAAATATAAGACCCTGTCTTATTTTCGGGGAAACATGGTAGCGGTGCTCGGGCTGGACTGCAAATCCGGGAAGGCCTCTCGCCGGAGTCTACCGCCCTCCAACCCCGTCTGAAAGCAGCTGAGGCTGGCTGTAGCCTGGTGGCGACCAGCCCACACCCAACCCTCAGGGCACAGAAGCAAAGGGCGCTGGAGAGGGGAGTGAGCGGCTAGAGCATATCTCACACTAGGCTTGATTCCTGAGCCCGTTGTTTGTTTATTTGACAGCCACCTAGCTATAGTTTTTTTTATTGGGGCGCTTCAGAGATTATGTTTCAATTAGCAACTATGTTTAATTAGTAACTAGCAGAGACATTATCTTAAAGAAAACAACTTTGGATTGTTTTCTTGCTAAAGTGGTATTTAGAGGGAAATCTAAATACTTACATTAAAGAAGAAGAAAGGCTGAAAATCAGTGAGCTAAGTACTTAATTTTAAAATTAAGGGAAAAAAAAAGAATAAACCAAAAAATGAAGACAGAAAGAAAATAATAAAGCCAATAGCAGAAAAAAACTAAGCAGAAAACAAATATACATGAGAAGGATCAACAAAGCCAAGTCCTGATGCTTTAAAAATACTGTGAAATTGGTAAGTTGGTAAATACCCGAAAAACCTGAACCAGAGAAAGAGACGAGAAACAAACCAAATCAGAAATCAAAAAGGGGCCATCCCGACAAATGCTAGATGTAAAGCAAAAAAAGAATATTTCAACAACTTTATGCCAATATATTTGAAACTTTAGGATTGGATAAATTCCTGGAACAAAAAATTTACCAAAACCAATCCAGAAGAAAAGGAGAGGTGGAAAGTCTTGCCCAGCCTGTCTACAGTGGTATGCAGCTGCCAGAGAGACTGATCTATGGTCAACCCTCCACCCCCCAAAACTCCAGGCCCAAACATCTCCACTGGCGAGTTCTGCTCAGCACTCAGGGAAGAAGTATTCAGGGCCGTGCACAAACTCCCCCAGAGAGTGGTGAGAGGGATTATCCTTGAATCATTTTATGATTTTTTTTTTTTTTTTTGAGACAGAGTTTCACTTTATTGCCCAGGCCAGAGTGAGTGCCGTGGCATCAGCCTAGCTCACAGCAACCTCAAACTCCTGGGCTAAAGCAATCCTGCTGCCTCAGCCTCCCAAGTAGCTGGGACTACAGGCATGCGCCACCACGCCCGGCTAATTTTTTCTATATATATTTTAGTTGGCCAATTAATTTCTTTCTATTTATAGTAGAGATGGGGTCTCGCTCTTGCTCAGGCTGGTCTCGAACTCCTGAGCTCGAACTATCCGCCCACCTCGGCCTCCCAGAGAGCTAGGATTACAGGCTTGAGCCATCGCGCTCGGCCGATTTTTTTTTTTTTTTTTTTTGAGACAGAGTCTCACTCTGTTCCCTGGGCTAGAGTGCCATGGCGTCAGCCTAGCTCACAGCAACCTCAAACTCCTGGGCTCAAGCGATCCTCCTGCCTCAGCCTCCTGAGTAGCTGGGACTACAGGCATGCGCCACCATGTCTGGCTAATTTTTTCTATATATTTTTAGTTGGTTGATTAATTTCTTTCTATTTTTAGTAGAGACGGGGTCTCGCTCTTGCTGAGGCTGGTTTCGAACTCCTGGCCTTGAGCGATCTGCCTGCCTTGGCGTCCCAGAGCGCTAGGATTACAGGCGTGAGCCACCGGGCCCGGCCCATTTTATGATCTTGATACCAAAATCCACCTGTAGTCCCAGCTACTCGGGAGGCTGAGGCAGGAGGATCGCTTGAGCCCAGGAGTTTGAGGTTGCTGTGAGCTAGGCTGACGCCACGGCACTCACTCTAGCCTGGGCAACAAAGCAAGACTCTGTCTCAAAAAAAAAAACAAAAAAAAACCAAAATCCAGCATGGACAGAGGAAAAACAGTGCATGACAGAATCACCCACAAAGACCCCGTCAAAATCCTACAAAGAATGTAAATAAACTGGATCCAGTAAGACACAAAAAGGACCATGCCCCTATGGGGCTTACCACAGACAGACTTGCTCGACTTCGGAGGGACCCATCAGGGCAATTACCCCACCAAGGGACCACCCCGGCCACACGCAGCTGCAGAAAAAGTATTTGACAGACCCACCACTCGTTGTGCTTTTACCAAGTGGCAGAGGCTCCCTCCGCTTCTGACCGAGACAGTCTGCTCTGTCTGCAGCCCAGAGAGGCTGGAGGCCAGTCGCCGGGAGAGGAGGCCTCCTGGCTCGGGTCTTGTTCCACACTCTGGGCTGGTGGCTGGGCTCCCCCGCCCCTCCTGTCTGGGTGACTACGCCCCCGTCATGTTCTGACCCCACTCTCATCAGGGTGTCTGCCTTCAGGACCGAGTGGCTGGGGCTGCCCCCCACACCCTCCCATGCTGCGTCATGACCAAACTGCCAGCCCTCCCCAGGGTCCTCCCCAAACCCCAAGTTTTCCAGCCCCAGGGCTTTGCTCGTCGACATCCCATTGAGAGTGTTTTGATGAACAGATGTACTTTTCTTTTTTTGAGACAGAGTCTCACTCTGTTCCCTGGGCTAGAGTGCCCTGGCGTCAGCCTAGCTCACAGCAGCCTCAAACTCCTGGGTTCAAGCAATCCTCCTGCCTCAGCCTCCCAAGTAGCTGGGACTACAGGCATGCGCCACCATGCCCGGCTAATTTTTTCTATATATATTAGTTGGCCAATTAATTTCTTTCTATTTTTAGTAGCGATGGGGTCTCGCTCTTGCTGAGGCTGGTTTCGAACTCCTTACCTTGAGCGATCCTCCCGCCTCGGCCTCCCAGAGTGCAAGGCCAGATATACTTTTAATGTAGTCAGATTTTCCAATCTCTCCCTTTATGGCTTATGCCTTTTGTGTCGTGTGTAAGAAATCCTTCTCCTACCTCAAGGTCATAAGAAATTCTCCCATGTTTTCTCCCGGAAGTGTCCACGCAGCCCCTCCAGAGGCAGACTTTGGTCCGCAGGAAATGAGGCTATCTGTGGTGTGGCGTGAGTGCCCCTGGCCATGCGGGTAACAGTGGCTCAAGGTGGACAGGCTGAAGAAGCCCCGCCAGCCTGTCCGCAGAGCCAGCTCTGTGCCAGCCGCAGCCCCGAGCCCTCTCTGGCGGACTGCTTCCGAGCTCACCCTTTCCTCTTAACAGTGAAGGTCACCGTCTGCCACGTCCGATCTCCCAGACGCACCCTCACCAGGCTGGGCCACCTGGGGCAAGTTACTGACACTCTCTGGGCCTACTGCATGCGGGGGAAACAGAGCTGCGGTCCCACCCCTGAAAGTCCTCGTGCAGAGACCTTTCTCCACGTCAAGTGCTCAGGCCCCTCAGGAACAGGACGTACTGTTGCGCCGTGGGCCAAGCCCAAACCCGCTCCTTCGCGCTCTCCCGTGATCACAGAGGTCGCGCCTGAATCCCGTTTTACAGGCAGGCGGATCGAGACTGTGGGTCGGTGACCCCAGCACCCCAAAGCCACACCGCACACCCCACTCCTACGCCCCCCCCCACCACGCTGCCCTTGGTGGGCTTTTAGGTGCTGCTAAGAACTGAGAGGACGGAACGTTTCCTTCCCATGAATTAACAGCGTGTAACCTGAAGCATGATTTTTCTGCACAAATCATCTGGAACTGGTCCTGAAACCCTTCGAGTAGGAGAGGTGGAGGCTGCTGAGAGCTGCTCCTCGCACGCTGGGAGAGCCGGGTCTGCCAGGACGTGCCCGACAAGCCCTGAGAGACGCAGGTTCTAGACTCCCGGGTACCGGCTTCATGCCTTCCCACTGCATGTCCTGGAAGACCCTGGAATGTTCCGGCAATCTGAGCCATGTTCTCAGCCATTAAAATTGTACTTTTTGGGTATTTTCCAAAATACCCAAAAAGAATAATGAAAATGACTAGGGCTTTCTTGATTTCGAGTTTCTCTCCCTTCACTGTTGAAAACCGTGGCACAGCTGGTGTCCACGGGGGCCCAGTGTGACGTGCCAGCCACAGAGCGCCCCAGGGCCAGTCTGTGCTAATCCCAGCCTCGCGGGGCCCGGCGACCCAGGGCTCTGCTCACCCAGGTGGCCGTAGCCCACCACGTGCTTGGCGCGGGGGCCCAGGCGGGCACGCAGGGCAGCGACGATGTCGTAGAGCCGCTCCACGGGGAGGGACAGGTCGTACTTGTACACGTAGCCATCCAGGCTCAGCGCCTCCGTGATCCGCTCCCGCAGGGCCCACAGCGCCTGGGGGACGAGAAGGAAGGAAACGGGGTTTCTGTGGGGGTGGTGGCAAGGGTTCTGGGTTCGGGACGACTTCCATGTCTCCACGGAGGTGTGGGGCTTCGGTCCCAGATCCGTACGGGACACGTCCCAGGATGGGACGCACCGTGGAGCGCGGCACGGCCGCCCCAGACAGCGGCCAGCGCCCCGGACTCCTCGGGAGGCGCAGGGCAGCCCTTGCAGCGCCAGGCGATGGCGATGTCGCAGCACAGGGCCAGCGAGGACAGGCCCGGGCACAGCTGAGCCGGGGCGGGGGCAGGGCAGGGAGGTGCAGGAAGAGCAAGGCAGGCTGAGGGCCAGCATGGTGGTCCCGCTGCTGGAGGGACTCCCGTGAAGGATGCTGGAGGGGACAGGGCAGAGCAGGCAGGGGGTCCTGGGGCCTGCCGAGCTTTGGCCTGGGGGCGGGGCTTGGGCCTGGGGGCGGGGCCTGGGATCAGGGGTGGGACCTGGGATCAGGGGGCAGGGCCTGGGATCTGGGGGTGGGGCCTGGGTCAGGGGCCAGCGGCTAGTCCAGATCAGTCTGTGGTTTACTGGTCTTTTATTTGCTTTAGCTTTTCAAGCGGCAATCTGAGGCCCGCGAGGAAGAGGAGGAGGAGGAGGAGGAGGAGGAGGAGGAGGACAGAGCTGCCACTCCCAGGGCTGGACCACCCCCCTCGAACAGTCCCGCCGGGACCTCGACCAGCACCTGCCCCACATAGGACCCATCATTTCAGGAAACATGTCACCGTGAAACTCTAAGACATAAGGACTCCTCTTTCTTTTTTAACAGAACCCCAACGTCACACTCACATCTAACAAAAAACAAGAATTCCTTGCCACTACCGAACGAACACCCAGCCAGTGTCCAAATCTCCCCAGTTCTCTCATCAGTTTTTGAGCTGCTTGGTGAAGTCCATCCCTTGGGTCACCCCACACCCTAATCAGCAGCAGCACCTACCGCCCTCCCTCGTCACAGGTGCCCACCGCCCAGCTTCCTGCCTCACCAGCCGGCAGGGCACCTGCTGCCCGCGGGTCCTCTCACCTCAGTGCCAGACCCTGCCGCCCACCTGGGCCACAGGGGCCGCCCCTACCTGCCCACCCCTCGCTCGCCCGCTCGTCTCTGGGATGTCGTGGAACTCTGTGGGCACGCACCCCCGGGGCCCTGCAACGTGCCTGTGCTCAAACGCCCCTTCTGGACAGCCGGCCACCCAGCCCGGCGCTGCTCGCCTCGCCGACGCCCACTCACTTCACAGGGACCGAGTTGTGCTCACACGCTCTGTTGCGTGAGCTTGTGGGGCAGCACGTTTCCCCTCTGGTCACTGCTGTCACCCAACGGGCAGAAGCCTGGCACACGCAGCACAGACAGGGTGTCAAGCAGAGGTCTGGCGATGGAGTGAAGGCGCTAGGAAGACACCCCACCAGGGTCGCAGCACAAAGGAACCGTTGGCATCTGGCGTGAGCCACCAGGTGCCACCGACGGATCAGGATAAGGGCAGAGCCAGGCCTGGGCGGGGCTCAGAGTCCTCCATTAAACACACGACACCTGCTGGCCTTCGTGAGGCCCATCCTCGAGATGTGTCAGAAAGAAGGAAACAGCCTACAAAGGACTAGAAAACACAAGAACCAGAAAGCAGAAGGGCACAGGACTTCCCCAGAGTCATGTTCGCAGCAAGAAGACAACAGAGAGAAGCCTCCAAAGCAACCATCTACACAACCCGGTACCCATGTCAGTGTGCCGAGCTGCACGTGCACGCTTAAGGCTGGTTTTGCTATACGCAAAAACAAACAAAACAGACTGCTGAGCAATGTAGCGTGAGGACAGAACGCAGTGTTGGCAGACACTCACGGCCTCTCCCCATCCCTTCTCAGAGAGCCCTCAGAGGGAGGGGAGACGCCGTGCTGGGAGCGAGGCCCCAGCACCGACAGCCTGGCCTCGCTGCACCACGAGCCTGGCTCTGGCGCACATGAGCCCTGCCGGACAGGGGTGTGGAGGGGCGCGGGGGCACACAGGGCAGTCGCGTTTCTTCTGCCCTCCCCATGATGCAGCAACCCCGGGAGGAGGCCCTGCCCACGCCCCCAGGGCAGGTGGGCCAGCTCTGAGCAGGGACCAGGAGCTGCCTCAGCCTCCCGGGAAGCTCCTGCTCCTCTCTCTGCTAAGCTGGGGCAGCTGTTCAGCCGGGTCCCGCGACAGGAGACACCCAGAACAGAGCTGCAGGTGTGCGGCGCACCAACAGGTAACTGGAGGGAGACACGTGCCCTTGTTCTGTGGCCACTGGGGTCTGAGGACTGTTTGTTACGCGGTTTAGCCAGCAGAGCTGAGCTAGAAAACAGAGGCGTGGAAGACATGAGAAGGAAACACAGCCAATCACGCCTCTAGTGTGGGCAGAGGCCTCTGGGCAGCCCAGGGACACCAGTGCGTGGCGACCTGTCCCTATCGGAGGACACGTCCCCAGCCAGGCCACGGTGAGCACAGCCAGCCACGCCCCTGCCCGAGGAGAGGACACCTCCTCCCCAGAGTGAATCACGACAGCCAGGAGAAGAGGCAGGACGTGGTGAAGACCCGCACCCCAAGTGGCCGAGACGTCCACGGACAGCTAATCAGGAGACAGAGGCGACCACGCCCCAACTCGGAGCCCCGGCAGGGAGGGCCGGCACTCCGACAGCAAACACCTGGTACAAAGCGACTGCTGTAACTGCCCACGTGGAATGCTTTCATAAACCTAAGTTAATTATAAAGAAAAGCTTCGGTAATAAAGTAGAAAATCAGTGAAGCTGACTGCTAAGGTCAACAACGGTGAGACTGGCATGACCATCACAGCGCGGCTCACACACGACTCCACACCTAGACCCACCTCCACCTTGGCCCGAGCCTTCGCTCGGCCAGCTGCTCTCCACACTACAGCCGTGGGACCACGGTGGGAACACAGGGGACAGCGGCCCCCACCCCCGGGGCCCAGGGAGGGTGACCAGTGGCCCCCACTGCCAGGCCCTATCCCTCCTCCCTTGGCCTCCAACAGACCACGTCATTTCTGGCCACACATGCAATGCCATCTCCTCCAGAAAGCCCTGCCACCCGAGGACCCGATGGGTTTCCAGGCCAGGCCTCTGCAGCCCGTGCCTGTCCTCACTCTACACACCTCTACGCAGAGCTGCTGCCCACTGGCAGGTAAACCGCAGGCTCCAGGGCTGGCAACGGGGCAGTTTAATTCACCCTACGGCTTGGGGGATGGGCGGGGGTATCCGTGACACGTTGCTGGGAACGGTCCAGGCACCACAAATACATTTTCCATTCCAGAGAGGTTATCCTATCAAAGCCACGAAACCTGGACACGTTCAGCCCACAACCCAGCGTCTGTGCTGACAGAGTGCACCTTGCAGACATCCCTAGACAGGGCTGCAGTGGACGGGGCGGGAAGGAGGCCCGTGGGTGGGAAGAGGCCCGGGCGGGAAGGAGGCTCGGGTGGGAGGGAGGCCCGGGGCGGGAAGGAGGCCCAGGGCGGGAAGGAGGCCCGCCGGCACAGCGCACCTTGATTCTCCTCTGGTCGGTGGCCAAGGTCCCGTCGGTCACCAGGCCCGAGGCCAGTGCATGCTCCAGGAAGCTGCCCAGCTTCTCGGCATCGTGGCCTGCGTGGGAGCCCGAGGTCTCGATCAGGACGTAAAAGGGACTCTCTGAAAGTGAGCGAGGACAGCAGGGTGAGCAGAGGTTGGGGTCGGGTGGAGGATGAGGAGCACCGACCAAGTCAGGCTGAAACGCCCTCCCCGACCCCTCACTGCCAGCAAGGGCCGGCGCAGCCTGGGCAGCGGGCAGCTCCCCGGTGGGCTGCGTTTCAGACGGACACGTGCCCTGGAAAACACGCGACAGCCCCAAGGCTGACTGCCCCAGCCAGGGCCTCCCACTGGCCTTGAGGTGGGCTCTGGGCGCCGGCTCATCCACTCTCACCAAGGCCACAGCCACGGGCAGAGGCCATGGTGCTGTGGTGGCCGTGACAACCTCAGACACCAGGGTGCTACGTTCAATAGGTCGTGCTTTTCACCATCACTATTTTTTGAACTATTAAAAACCTCAAATATGCATCACTTGTTTAAGAAAATTTTAAGCTTGCATTTTTTCCAAGGATACTGTGAATTTTTTTTACACTTATTGAAATCATTAAATGAGAATTTACTGAGTGTCACTGTTCTGTCTCTTAACACTACATTAAAGTCTCTTCCAAAAAAAATATTAGAAGTTCATTCTGCTACAAAGAGAAACACGCGCTTTTCAGATACTGGCGTTTTTCCATGCTGAAACAGAAATTCTACAGTCAGATTTATCACAGGTCACACACAGAACAGTAAGAGGTTTTTATAACATTATTGGCTCTTTTTCTCATTATAAAAGTAAAACATGGCCGGGCGCGGTGGCTCACTTCTGTAATCCTAGCACTCTGGGAGGCCGAGGGAGGAGGATCGCTCAAGGTCAGGAGTGCGAAACCAGCCTGAGCAAGAGCGAGACCCTGTGTCTACTAAAAAATAGAAACAAATTAATTGGCCAACTAAAAATATATACCAAAAAAAAAAAGAGACCTGGAAAACAAAGAAAAGTATAAATGGAAAGAAAATTTCCCGGCTTGCCAAAAGCAGCCACACTAGTGTTTCCATGTGGGCCTCCCAACCTTCTCCTCTGAGGTCGGGACAGACCTGCCTGCGAAGCTGCGCGTGTGGCGGGCCGCTCTGAGCGACGTGTTAAGAGCAGCTTTCTTACGCTGACACCCAGCCTTGCTGCCCCCAGGGACCCTCCGTTCACCCCAGACCTGCGCACCGTGCAGCACAGAAGGAGCAGGGGACCCGCGGCCCAGCTGCGCGGGGTCAGTACCTTGCACCGGACAGGCCAGGTGGAGGTGGCGCCCGACCAGCTGCATGCACGCGGCGTCCATGAACTCAAACGCAGACAGGATCTCGCCCAGCGACCCCTTGCAGGTGCGGAAGGTCCTCAGAACCTCGGCAAAGCTGGGACAGCCTGCAACGGGCGTGGCGTCACATGCTGCACAGCAGAAGGGGGGCACGACCCGCAGGGCACCCCCGTCCCGCCGGCCAGCTCCTGTGGGCGCCTCGAGCTGCAGGAAATGCCGCCAGCAGCGTCAGGTCAGGATGGAGAGGCAGCTCCAATGCACCGCACAGCACCCGGGTGACGGTGGGTACGGAGAGGACAAGCCCTGGGAAAGCCACGAGCTCAAGGCTAGAGCCGGGCTAGCCCGGACACTGCCCATTCCTCCTAACGCCATCGGGACTCGGGTCTTCCCTGCTCTCGGAACTCGTCCGCGTGAGCTCACCGGACGCCCCAGGCCCCTGCGGTGCTCCTGGGCTGGGGACGTGTCTGTGGGCTGGGCGGCCCGGGGGCCCTGGGGTGGGGTAGTGGGAGGCTGTGCGCCCAGTACTCCCGGGCCCTGGGGTGGGGTAGTGGGAGGGTGTGCGCCCAGTACTCCCGGGCAGAGCCGAGGCGGCGGTGTGAGGCCACATGCATGTGGGGGAAGAACGTTCCAGAGAGAAGGTCGGCAAGTATGGAGCTGGGGAAGACGCCCGCCCCATGTGGCTCAGGAGCACCTTGAGGCCCGTGGCCAGAACGCAGTGACAGGGCGTAGAGACGGGGTCAGGGCCCAGTTGTGGGGACAGTTCCGAGGTCAGGAGGGCGAGGGGAGCCCCGGGGCTGGGGGAGGGTGAGCGGGGGAGGAGCCGGGCTGTGCCTGAGCCCAGACAGGCAGGAGGCCCAGTAAGAACCGAGCCCCAGCTGGTGGCAGGAGCCCTGCAGCCTTGGCAGGAACGGTGTTGGTGAAGGGGGTGAGGCCCGATTAGGGGAGATTTAGGAGGGGGAAGGAGCCTCCATCCGGTGGAGAGTGAGGCCACATGGTCCAGGACCCCACTGAGAACTCCCTAAAACGCCAGGCCCAAAACACCAAACTGAGAGTGCGGGGCGCGGCGGCCACCTGGGGCTCCAGCCCAGCGCGCCTCCGTTCTCTCCAGACAGACCTGCTGCCTGCAGCCTGGCCTCACGCCCCACCCTGCCAGGG
This sequence comes from Mirza zaza, assembly GCA_008750895.1. Lineage (NCBI taxonomy): Eukaryota > Metazoa > Chordata > Mammalia > Primates > Cheirogaleidae > Mirza > Mirza zaza. The sequence goes on from VSMD01037082.1 coordinate 48,971, forward strand.
CGGGGAGGGAGGAGACCCCACAGAGCCCCGTCCTGTGCCTCCTCCCGCTCGCCCAAAGACGGCAGGGGAAGCTGCTGAACAGAAGATGAGAAACGGAGGGAAGAAAACGTTCTCCTGATACATCGTGGCCACAGATCAGCCCTGCACGGACTGACAGCCTGGCTTCCCGCTGCCGGACAGTCCACAGAACTCCGAGCCTGGGAACTCGGCCTGGGTCACTCCAGGAGTGGGAGGACCAGGAGCGACCCGGCGACAGCAAATGCAAATCTCTGTCCTAGTCCTCTAGGAACCCCACCAGTAACCCTCGATGAAAATGAGCTACACACCACCACAGCAGCCACACAAGGACTTGAGGAGCCGTGAGCAAGAACCAGCACAGTAAAAACAGACCACACAGGAAAAAAATGGAATTGCCTGAATATAAAACATGATAGGCCAGGCACAGTGGCTCACACCTGCAATCCTAGCTCTCTGGGAGGCTGAGGTGGGTGGATTGTTTGAGCTCAGGAGTCCAAGACCAGCCTAAGCAAGAGCAAGATCCCGTCTCTACCAAAAATAGAAAGATGTTAATTGGACAGCTAAAAATGTACAGAAAAAATTAGCCGGGCATGGTGGTGCATGCCTGTAGTCCCAGCTACTTGGGAGGCTGAGGCAGGAGGATTGCTTGAGCCCAGGAGTCTGAGGTTGCTGTGAGCGAGGCTGACGCCACAGCACTCTAATCCAGGCAACAGAGTGAGACTCTGTCTAAAAAAAAAAAAAAAAAAATTAAAAAAAAACACAATGACAAGGACGTGTGAGTTTGGGGTGTGAATGCGCGGAGTTTATTCTTGGGCAGTGCGCTCCAAGATCACTGCGTCTGCTCGCCGGGTAAAGGCTCTGATGGGATTGAGACTCGGGAAGCTCAGTACGCCCATCGCGCCCTCTGGAAGGCGAGCCCTGAACTGGTGGGGGAGGCAGTGCTAGACGAACCGAACTGAGCCACACAACGGCCAGAAGAGACGCAGCAGACCCGGGAGGCTGAGGGAAGTGGGTATCTGCTCTCCGTGAAGTCGGCCATAAAGGAAGCAGAGAATGGACCGGCGGCTGCAGCGCAGGGAGGGCCTGCCACGAGGGGTCGCCGCAGCGTGTTTGCAGCACCCCGTGAACCCGGTGGATGTAGGGGACCCTCCTGCCCTCACGGGAGAGAGCATGCTGTTCACCCCACGGTGGTTAGCAGATCCCTGTCCCAGGACCTGTGCCATGTGTCAGCGTTCCCTGCAGAATCTCACCTACAAACTCCTTAAACAATGGACGCGCTGGGGGCAGAGAGACGACCACAGCCTCGGTTTCCTCACAGAATGAAGTGTGCTCGATCAGAGCAGGGAAGGCCTCCGGGAAGGCCAGGCCCGGGCTTCTCGGGGGAGAGACAGGGCGGGCGTCCTGCGAGGCTCCTCCTGTCCCTCCCTCGCACCGGGCGCCTGCTCCACCCCCGGCCCGGCTCCAGGAGCAGACCACGCGGAAGCCTACCGAGGAAAGCCACGCTCACCGCCTTGGGCTTGGGCGGACACAGGATGGACACCGCGGTGATGACCCCCAGGGTGCCCTCTGACCCGATGAAGAGCTGCTTCAGGTCATAGCCCGTGTTGTCCTTCCTCAGGGAGGTGAGGCAGTTTAGGACAGTGCCGTCAGCAAGCACCTGGGAGAGAAGAGAGACAGGTGTTCACAGCCGGCCAACTTCCTAACAGCTGACGCTGGTCTCTCCAGCATCCCCCTTCCCAGGTCCACACCTGGGGAGGCTGACTGGCTCCAGAACACTGAGAACACCAGCAATCACAGCCCACACCCCCTAGAGACCAGCTCAGGAGTGAACTGGGCCGGGGACAAGACCAGCCTTAGTCCCCTAGACAGGCTGAAGGAGGGACTTTTCTTCCTGTTAGATTAACAGTCACCCAACCCTCCCTGCCCAGACCACACACACAGGAAGCTCATTGCCCAGCTGGAAAAGGGAGGCCACCTGAGCCCAGAAGCACAGCTGGGGGTAGAAAACACACCTGGGGTGGAGGTGGACAGAGAGCACCCTGGGGGTAGAGAACACACCTGGGGTGGAGAGAGAGCACCCTGGGGGTAGAGAACACACCTGGGGTGGAGAGAGAGCACCCTGGGGGTAGAGAACACACCTGGGGTGGAGAGAGGGCACCCTGGGAGTAGAGAACACACTCGGGGTGGAGAGAGGAGCACCCTGGGGGTAGAGAACACACCTGGGGTGGAGAAAGAGCACCCTGAGGGTAGAGAACACACCTGGGGTGGAGAGAGAACACCCTGGGGGTAGAGAACACACCTGGGGTGGAGAGAGAGCACCCTGGGGGTAGAGAACACACCTGGGGTGGAGAGAGAGCACACTGTGGTGGATGAGGACACAGACCCGTGCTGCCCCAGGACCCTGGGTCGCCCCACGATCGGAGCCTGCCTGAGCCCTGCCCACCTCACTCTGAGCAGAGGTGCTGAGGCTGCTTGCTAACGGAGCATGGAACGTGCAGTGGAAACAGGCAGCCGCTGCCAGAAAACAAAGCTACGGAGAGCTGCAGCTCATCAGATGGCAGCAAGCAGGGCTTGGGACTGCTCCACCCACGGGCAAAGGGACAGAGGCTCTGCCCTTCAGAAGTCGGTGAGACTCACACCAGGCTGCTGAGGGTTAGGGACACGGACTCGAGGCTCTGAGAAGCAGGTGAGGATGTCACTGCACAGAGTGCACCTCAGGGTCCCTTCCCTGCACTCACTCCTGGAAGCCTGGCCCTGGGGGGGACGGCGCTGCTGGTGTGGGGTGCCCCTGGCGGTGCCGTGTGACAGGAGGCGGGGGTGTCCCGCCAGGCCCACAGCGGAGCCTCCCTGAGCCTCGTCTGCTGCGATGAGAACCGGCTTGGCCTACAGCCTGGGCGCAGTGCCTACCCTCCAAGGTGCCCCGTGCACCCTCACCGCCACCTGGGGCCGGAGAGAGCAGCCCCCGGGGTGCAGCCAGGACGTCCCCATGGCAGGGTCTGCACCCCGAGCGGTGGCCGCGGCTCACCACTTCCAGGCCTAGGACGTTGCCGTGCAGAGAGCCGTATCGAAGGAACCTCAGCCCGCCGGCGTTGGTCGCCACGTTTCCCCCGATGTGGCAGCTGCCCTTGGCGCCCAAGTCCAGCGGCATGATGAAGTCGCGCTCCTCCACGAGCCGGCTCAGCTCCTCCAGCACACACCCCGCCTGGCACACCAGCGTCCCTGCAGGCGCGGCCAGAGCAGAGCTCTCACCGGGCGGGCCCCCGGGAATGCCCCCCGGTGGGACGTCAGCCTCAGAGCCCGGCCGAGGAGAAGAGGCGAGAGGTGTCCCCTGCCCACCTCCCCAGAATAAAAACATCTGGACCTAGAGTCACCTAGGTGATGACAGTGACAAGGGAGAAAAACCGCACGCCGTGGAAGGAGCAGAAAGAGACTGCTCCGACGTGGTGATTCTCCCCAGATCCTGCTCCCCGGGACGCCTGGCCACGTCCGGGGCTGGGGGGCTACTGGCATCTCGTGGGTAGGGGCCAGGATGCGGCTCAGCACCCGGAGCACCCAGGTGCCAGGACAGCAGAGCCCAGGGTGAGCCCTGCCCCGGGGAGACCGTGATGCCAAGGGCCCACCCCATGTGAGCGCGGGAGCCCTCACGCGTGTCGCCTACGGAGCCCACGTCTCCAGGGAGGGCTGGGGTCGGAGGGCACCTGAGCAAACCACAGGCCAGGTCCCCTAAGTGGCCGCGTGGCAGACACACCCGGAGCACAGTGGGGCTGGGCTGGCTCTGCCCTGGCCCTGGACACCCACCCTGGCAGTCCCGGTGGCCAATGAGGAAGGAAAACCCGCCGGCACCCACAGGGATGCACGGCCGCCCGCCGGGCAGAAGGGGCTCACCGGACACGTCGTCGAAGCTGACGACCTGGTTCATGAGGGCGGTGGACAGGACGATCTCGTCGAAGACGGGGACGCTGCCCCCCACCATGCCGGTGTTCCCGCCCTGTGGGTTCACAGCCAGGTTCCTCTCGTGGCAGTGCCTGGGCCGGGCACAGGAAGGCGTCAGGGCCCTGTCCCCACGCCCGGCCGCCAGCCCCACTTCCCCTCCTCAGCCTCCCCACCACCTCCCGGCCAGGCCGCCCACCCG
>VSMD01037086.1:0-43485 GCA_008750895.1 Mirza zaza
AGTAGAAGTAAATGGAAGAATGATTCTTAGAGGAGTCAATTTGGAGAGATTTTAAACTTTCTAAAAGGCCAATGAAGTTTTACATTTTCCCCAGCAAAATCATGTCAACAAAAAAGGATGAAAAGAGAGGGACCAAACATTAAAAAGAATTTTCAGTTGACTAAAAAAACTTCCCAGAAATAGGATCCAAAAGAGGAAAAGCAGAAAGGCAGCTTAAAAAAAATAATATCCTGAATATCAGCTTTTAGTTAAACTGACTTTTGACATAGAGCTCTTTAAAAAAATCTTTTAAAATCTCTTTTCAGATTTCAGCCAGGACAAACAGCTAATATTTCTGGCTTTTGGACTTTTTTCTTTCTTTTAAACCAAAGGTACCTTTCCAAGTGACTCACCATAACCAATAAGCCTTAACCAAGGTTATGAATTAACCAAGGACACACAAGCCATCTTTACAGAGGTGCAAAGAAGTCCTCACAACAGCCAGAACCACTCAAAAGACAATTCAAAGAAAGGAAACCTTCACTAGCCACAAACAGGGTACAACTCCTATTTCTGTGCAGCCATATTCTCTAGGGTCTCAGGTTCTCAGCTGGCTTTCTACAAACCAAGACCCCCAAATCCCATGTGCACCCACAGATGGAAAAGGCAGGAAATCAAAACTGTCCCTGGAGGGAAAAGGATCAATGACAAATGGGTGCCCATCTGCAAAGTCAAGAGTCATAGAAATGTCAAGCCAAATTTTTACAACTGTTTCTTAAAGTATGTAACATTTGCAGGGACTCATCCCCTCCTTGACTGGAAATCAGACCTGGGGGATCCTAGACATGTCTTTATTGGTAAATTCTGGAGGCAATCCAAAGCAGGCAGTTTGAGTGTACAAAGGATTTTAACTTTGCTTTAAGTTAGATTTTTATTCCTTAATTTTGCCGAGAGAATTTCTAAGGCTAGTCATGAAACTATTATGTGTGATTTTTTTTAAAAAAGTTATTCTTTCTATAAATATAGGCAATTGTTTAGAATGAGAGATCTCTTAAAATCTATTTTTTTTTAATTTTTAATTTAGGAGTCTTTCTAATTTAAAGAATCCATCTTTTGGCCACTGATGATTAGAATTTCCAATGCTGTCTTTATTCCAATAGTGACTTAATACAATAGGCCTCTTCATGGGAAGCCCAGGAGGCAATTTTCCAGGTTTAAAATATGTTTTTTACCATATAAGTAAGAGATATTTCCCAGAGAGGGCATAGAAGAAGGGGTCCCAGTGATTTTCCCCCCAGAGAAATTCACTCCAAGGAATAGCCTAAGTTAACAAAAAAATTGTGTTGCCACAGATGGTTAAGGATTGTGTTTGTGTATATGGTGCCTCCAATATTCCACACACTTATGGTAGGACATCAGTCACAGAGCCATTAATCTGTGACGATGGATAGACCCTCTTGGTATTGGACTTGCCCAGGCCTAACCAGGCAACCTGGATTGTGATGACAAAAGCCTCTTATGGATGGCCCTCCCTACTAAGACAAACTAATCCCCTGAGAGTTGACATGTTCAGAACAAAAAGTGTGCTGTTTCAAATCTTCTGTGCCTGGGGCTTCCCAATCTTTTCAGAAAGAAAAGATGAAAATCTTGCCCCGACATTGCAGAGACCTCAGAGACCAAGAAAGAGTGCTCACAGTTGGTCATAAGTCAAGCTCTCAAGGACATAAACCAAGACAAGAAGGGAACCTCACTTAGTTTTTATTTTGAGCATCCACAGCAAAGTTTGTCTAAATAAATGGTAGTGTGGTCAGAACCACAAAACTGACCGATCTGCAGGATCAGCTTAAATAATGGGTGTATAGGGATTTTAGGCATGTGTTCTAGCCCATGATGCCTCTCTTTATAACAAGACAACACAGAAAGACAAAGACAAAGGAAAAGACTATTTCTGGGAGAAAAAGTATCAGACAGTATAAATACACGTAACAAAAAGTACATGACAGTCGCTACACCCAAGACTAGTCACTCAAGTCCTTTTCTCCCCTTAATTCACATTTTAGAAATAAAGACAAGACAATTGGTGATTTTTTTTTTTTTTTTTACCATCCACTTGACCAGATTCCACAGAAAAAGAGTCTGGGAGACCAACTGGTAAGAATTTTTTACCCTTCTGCCACATTGTGAGGTCCTTGGCACCCTTGAATTTGCCTTCCAGAAGAGCAGCTTTGGTATGCTTCTTCTCACAGTGCCAAAACTTTAGTGGTCAAGGGGAAACATTTCTTTTGCCCTGTGAAGGTTCACTGAAAATCAACTGACGAAAGGTAGATTAATAGGAGAAACGGCATAGAAATTTATCTTGGGGTTATTGGTTTCTGAGACCCAACACTTAGGTCATGTCCTTAGTCTTTGGGGACTTTTTAACAGTAGAATATGTTGTAATGTGGATGGGCAATTCATGTTTATGCCACCTACCTACATTTAACCTCTTCCATGGGGCCTGTTTCACCTACAACTTCTGCTATGGGAAACGTCCTTCCATAGCCAGGCTCACTCTACTTCTGTCCATGACTTATTGGATATGGCCTTGCACCTTGTCCAAGAATCACTAATTCCCATACTAATATTTATAATATAACCCTGAGTAATATTTATAATGTAACCCTGACTCACCCTGAGTGAGTCATATGTCTTCCACCGGGAAGTTGAAATAAAGATATAGAGATATTGGCTGATCAGCTGAATGACTGTGTGGTAAATGCAAGGTAAATTAGGAGAAACCAGACTCCATGAGGTAGAAAAATGACATTAGGAACTTCATCTTGTGCATTGCCCTGAACTAGTAATGAGTAGAGTGCCCCAACACATAGTACACGAGCAATCAATAAATATTTGGTATGCAAGGAGAATCAGAGATGCTATGTGAATAGGACCACATGGCCCATACAAGTTATGGAAAGACAAACAAAATTATCCTTTCCTTAAAGTACTTGGAAGGATCTTCAGTTTCTTGCAATCAAAAGAGCCTTCTGAAAAGAATGCAGCAAACACAGGCTAAATCTGTTAAGAGAAATTGTTCTCCTGATTTTGCCAATTCTGGGCACCAGAATCTTCTTGAATGCAATTCTCAGTTTGTCACCTTCTAATCTAGGTATATATCTATAACATTGACCTAAAGAGTTTGTTATCATAGAACTTTATATAGCCAAAAAGAAAAAGAATTTGGTGGTTTCTTTATGCTCATTTGGGTTCTACCCTTGAGCTAATGTGGTATGAAACCTCTCTTTTGTATCCTATGCTCTTTTTGTCCTTTCTGTCCCAGTCTATTATACTAAAATGTCTAGCTTTTGCTTTAGAACCCTTATTGACACTCACATTGAATTCTTAGTTTTTGCTCATTAATTTCCAGAATGACCAAATAATGCCTAATATGTCCCCCTAGCTGATGCCTTGATATTATAATAATAACCTTGTTGACAGTTGCACTCATTGTAAGGATGGCTGTATTTCTCTTACACAACCTTGGAGATGCTGAAGGAAAGAAAAGGGATTTGACAGGGCTCTATAAGAAAAACAAAATGTGTGAGAGAGCTTTGGGACACAGTAATGATTGTGGGGTGAAAGGAACTTTCTTTCCACCCCCGAAGATTGGATAATTCAAGTCTATAAAAGAAACTGACAATAACAAGAGAAAATGCATACAAATTTCTTAAAGTGCAAGCACATGGGAGTCACACAAGGTGTAAAATTCAAAGAAGGGCCAGATAGTTGAAGCTTAAACACCTTTTTTTATAGGAGAAAGGAAAGTAGGGGATGTAGGCAATTTTAAAGAAAGAAAAAAAAATGATTTTTAAGGGAGATGAATGGGACCAAAGAATAGACAATAGTTATGACAAAGCTCATCTGGGCTCTGAGTGCAGCGTCAACTCTATTCTTCCCTCCTGCATTATGCATCAATTTCCTCTGGCTGATGAGTTAGCTGGGGAAGGAATTCACAACGATGGAATATCTTCTGGAGGATCTGGCCATTAAGTACATTGGGGCACATTGGGGAACTTCAGAGAAAGCCCTTCCCAGGATTTACTGTTCCCTAGAGTCCTCTCAGTTTGAAGTCCAAAGTGGCATATTTTGAAGCATTGTTTTCTGAGCCCCAACATAATGTAGGGAGGAAAATATGGTCTTTTTTTTTCGGCATATTATGGGGGTACAGATTTTAAGGTTTCAATAAATGCCCTTTCTCCACTCCCCCCACAAGTCTGAGTTTCCAGCATGACCATCCCCCAGATGGTGCACATCTCACTCATTATGTATGTATATACCCGCCCCCCTCCCCCCTCCCACCTGCCCAATACCCTATGACTGTAGTACCTATGTGTCCACTTAGGTGCTGCTCAGTTAATACCAGTTTGCTGGTGAGTATATGTGGTGCTTGTTTTTCCATTCTTGGGATACTTCACATGGTCTTATGTAGATGATGGAGAAACTAGCATAGATCTGGGATAGAAGATTCTACTGAAATTTCTCTGCTCCCCTATTGTCCTAGGGGAGTTCAAGCCCAGAGTTATAATCGGATCCAGCTGAGCCACAAGTTGAGGTACTCAGAGACTTCCAAAGTAAGAGTTTGACCCACACATATACTCAACTACTCACACATAAGCTGCATGAGTGTGTTCTGTACATCCTGAGATATATGATGCTGAAATTTTACCCCGTCTGTACCCAATAGGAGAGACTCAGATAATACCAAAGTGAATTCGATGAGATCATAGGAAAATATTGTGGGTTATCTTTTGCATTGAAGATTGTGACTAAGACAATAAACTTAAATTAGGGGAAGCAGAACTAATGGAGTAAATGAAACATTAAAACAAATATATATATAAAATAATATATTGTATATTGTATATTTCATAATTTCAAAGAGAATACATTTTTAACTTTGCCACAAAAAAGATAAGTTGGTAAGGTAACGAATATGTTATTAACTTGATTGGCTCTTTGTATCATGTATACATTGCTCAAAGTATCACACTGCACTCCTTAAATATAAAATAAACAAACCTAATAAATACTGATAGTCCTTGACTTGTGATGGTTATGATTTTTCAACTTTATGATGGTGTGAAAGTGATAAGCATTCAGTATGTTTCTCAACTTCCAGTGGGGTTATGTCCGGATAAACCCATCACATGTTTTGAGTTAGAATATTTTTAACTTATGATGGGTTTATCCAGACATAACCCCATTGGAAGTCTAAGAGCATCTATATATGCAGAGATAGAAGAGGAATTACTGTGAATATGAAACAAGAACTAATATTTAGGACAAAGGATCAATTAGTATATGAATTTGAAAAGAAGAATGAATTCACAAAATATAATTCTTCAAATAAAGCATTCAGGGAATACATTAAGCAGAGTGGATACAAAGGAAGAGCAAATTAAATGTGCTTGAAAATCATTTTGAAAAATTTTCCAAAAAGATTTAAAGAGAAAAGATTTAAAGAGAAAAATTTCACTTTTCTACACAGTGAAAAATATCTTTTAAATATAAAGAAATTTAAATTATTTCAGGCCTATTAGGTGTCAGAAATATCTCAGTCTGGACTGTCCCAGGAAAAAAAGTTTTTGTGCAGGTAGTAATTTATTTGGGGAAGTAATCCAGGGAAAATGAGAATACTGTAGAGAGGGAAATGGGGTTAAAGGAAAAGTCAATTTCAGGGAACATTCTGGAGTTGGTCAATTCTATGGGCAACCAGGCTAGATCTCAGCAGGGCCCTCAGAGAAGCTGTGTAGAATGCTGTTTGACAATGCTGTTTTTCACTCTGAAAGTATGAAACTGGTAGTTTTGAGAAAGATATATAAGCTTATTAGAAGAATAAATAGTACATTTGATTAAGAAATGCTTACTAATCTATTGAAAGAATCTCATGTTTTTTAACTTTTGACTTAATATAATAAATTATTATTCTAATATTGAAACATCTTTTATGTTTATATTTACTGTGCTTGTTTACAGAATATTCTTGTGATATAGTGATGAATTTGAGGCACTAATATTTTGGCATCTGTATTTGTATGTGAGATTTGGCTATATCCATTGGAGAGGGGATATATGTGTCAGGTTTGGAATCTCTAGATTTGGAAATGCCATCAAATGAATTGAGTAACTTTTCATTTTTCTCAAGTTTAAGCATTAAAGGAGCCATTCTCTAAATCATGTAAGTCCATGCCTATTTTGGGGAATAGTTTTTGACAGAAATCCTAATTTTATATTTGGATCAATTACTTTTCCTAGTAAATTATCTATTTTAGTCATAGTTTAAAAATAAAAATTTTAAATCATATTTTTCCCAATTTAAAATTCCCTTATATGCAAAATTATATTGCTTCAGAAATCATTTTAAAAACTAATTTGACAATAGTATTAATGTTCATCTATTAATAACATATTAAGAAACACATGATTGTCTAAGGATATAGCTGAAATCTTTTATGATTTTCATTAATCTTGACCTCTTGGGCTTAAACTCTGTACTTTTTTTACTTTATTCTTTTACTTTTATAAAGTTTATCTTTACAAAGTCTGTTTAGAATAGTGCTATCTAGTCAATCACAAAAACTATTTATATAATGTTTGTACATCAGCAGTTGGTTTGAAGTAATTTTTCTTGGTAATTTTTTAAATGATAACAGCTGAAATTTTTAGGATGCAAAAGAAAACTACTCCTTTTGCATGCCCTTTCTTGTAATAGATGTCATTTAATCCATGCTAGGTGACTAGAGGAAAGCAGAACTTTCCTGAATCATTTCTTATAAGTGTAGTAGCCCTATTTTGTGAACTACAAATTAGGACCCATGATTTCATATAAATATCTTTTAGGTATCAGTAAATAGAATACTTAAAATCTCTAGTATCTTGAGACATGTAGCACGTGTGTTTTCTTTATTTATTGTGAGTGATTTAAAAACTCATGCTATAAATCGCATGTAAATAATTTTTCAGTGATACTTTATGATGAATATGATTCCACATTTTCTCCTACACATTAATCTAATTAAAAGAGTTTATACGATTTTTGAGAAAATAACTGTTTACCTTTGTATTTCCATTGGAACATGCTAAGCACACACATTTTGTTCCTGAATCACTGAATGAATAAAAGAATAAGTGATTTCAATGTTTTTAAATGTTCTTTTCTACCTTATATGTCATATGATTTATGCTAGTATTGCCTCAAATATTTAGAATTTATCCTACAATTTCAATCATCTAGTGTGTGTCCACTTGATACTATAGAAATACAATCTAAATCTGCCTGTTCATATCAGCAAACAGTCCTTGAAAGTATACAATGATAGTTTGCATTTGCACTATTTCTCCTAGTTGTAGAATCTACACTTCTAATTAAACTTGAAAAGAAAAAAAAATCAGGTTATTCCCTACAAACTATTTTAGAATTAAAGAGGAAAGTCTACTCTTTTTTTTAAACCTTCATACTTTTATATTTTGATAGTTTGTGGTTTTTCTTGTTACCCATTTAGATATGATATTGATCAATTCAACACACACACAGTTTATGATTGTGTTAGCCCTATGCATTTCTTGCTATGTTAATTTTTATTCATCTATCTGATATTTGGAAGAAGAGAAGACTACTTTTCTAATTAAAGAGAGTAGTCTTTAGCATAGAGAATATATTAAAACTACATTCAGTCAAATTTTTTAAAGCATGCATGATATTGTAGGAGTAGGATGAACAAACTTTCTGTAATTCCAAATATTTGTAGTCTTACTCTGGTAAATTTGAGTTCAGAAAATTAAATTATAGCAGATATAGTCTTTTAGGAAGGATAGCACTTCAATTGATTCTGAAGTAAATTCAATCAAGACCAAGTAAATCAATTTCTCCAAGAGTCCTGTTACAGATTCTGTATTAGTGATTCATTATGTATCCAACAAAAATTAAGTGAATTCCTATATACTATAGAGGCCAAGGGAAAACTTCCCCTTCACCTTCTTAAGTTTAGCTGAAAAATTAACTGACAAAAGGCAGGTTAATAGGAGAAAAGGCACTCAAATTTACTAATGTGCATGGAGGGAAAAATCACAGAGTGATTACCCCACCACCCAATGCTTATATACTCTACTTCTTAGAGTAAAGGGAGATGGGGCAACATGGAAGATTTTAAGAGGGTTTAGTAAATGAATTTTAGAGAAATGCAATGGGCTTGAAGGACATACAACGGCCTGAGACAAAGTCTGGTGGGCCCCAGAGCAGACAGTGGTTTGTGACAAAAGTCTATCCAGGTATGTTCCCAGATTTCAGCCTTTTTTTCTGCAATATAAGTTCAATTAATGGAAACTCAGCAAAAGGACTAGATAATTTTCTTTTTTGGTGGGTCTAGACTTTAGGCAGATAACAGAACTTCAGAGAATAATTTTATCCTGTGCTCTAGGACAGACAGAGGACTGAGAGACAGAAGGGGCAGGAATGTCAGAAAGATCTTGAGGCTTTTTCTTCAATTCAGCATGTCAAAGCACCGTATTTTGAGGTATTGGTTTCTGAGCCCCAACAATCCAATACTAATAACATGGGGGTATAAAAACACATAAATTATGATCTTTACATTCAAGCTCAGTAGAGACTAGTAAAGAAGCATACATATTATTTTAAAGGATTATCTCCTTCATAATAATTCATGCAATTCATATAATATTTCTAAAGGAAGTATTATCTCCTTGAGAATATAACCTTGAACAAGGTCTGAAATGTGTTAAGATAATAATTTTGAAATGAATGAATTAATATCAAAATTAAGTAAATGCATGACATAATTCAGAGGCATGAAGGACCAATTCTTGTCAAGATTATCAACGAAAACTTCATATAAAATCAATATTTGAGCCAAATGTTAAAGGATGAATAGGATCTGTGATGGAAAAGAGGTCATGGCCAGAATAAATAATAATGCTTTAACATTTACAAAATCTTTTTTTTTTTTATCAAAACTCAACACATTGTAAAAAGAATGAAAACAAACAAGAACTCAATTTAATTAAATTATGTTAATAAACAAATTAAAACATTTTGTATACTAATACATGCTCTCCAATAAGAAAGAATGCTTCTGGATGCTTTGGGAAAGTGTATATTTTCATAGTGTTTTTGTGTTAAGCAGAATCTGGCACTTAATCACTGGAACCTAGGAATATCTTTTCTTACACTAAAAAGAGGACTTTGTAGATGTAATTAAATTAAGAGCCTTAGGATGGGAAGCTGATCCTGGATTACCCAGGTGGTCCAAATGCAATCAAAGAGGCCCTTCAAAGAGAAGAGAGGGGTAGAAGAGTCAGAGAGGGTCAGAGAGATGTGAAGTGAGAAGGACTTGACCAGCCCTTGCTGACTTTGTAGAAGGAAGGTGACTATGAACCAAAAAATGTGGGAGGTCTCTATAAGCTGGAAATTGCCCTCAGCTGACAGCTAACAAGAACACAGGGACCTTAGCCCTAAAACTGCATGATGGTGGTTTCTCCCCTAGAGCCTACAAAACGGAATGAAACCCTGCTGAAACTTTGATTTTAGCCCAGTGAGACCCACATTAGACTTCTGACCTGCAAGACTGCAAATAATAAATGTGTATTGTTTTCAGCCACTAAGATTGTGGTAATTTGTTATAGCAACAATGGAAAATTAACACACCTTTAATACTAAGAATCAGGATATGATTTAGCAATGATTCACATGATTTACATAGGAATCTATATTTTTTAAGTAAAAGTTTTGGCACAATGAAAATTTGATTTTGGTTTTGACTTGTTTCATATAAAATAGTGTTTAATATAATATATATTATAAGCATAATATATATTTTATGTATTTTCATTCAAAGTTTTCATCAAAGGAGAACTGAATTAAAACACATAGTGCATCATATAATGCTTGACTATTATTTGTCCAGTGTTGTATCTTACACAGAATAGTCAATGTAAAATATCCTATTGAATGAAACACTATATTTTAATTCAGTTATGTCAAAAAATTTAGAAGTTGATTATTTATGTCTTTCAAATTTCTCATCTTGTCAGATTGTATGGCCAATGAAATATCTTCAAAATTCTGCTGTTCCACAATCTGGCATCTATTTTTCTACATTATCTATCTTTCTTGAGACCCAACTTCTACTTAATCTCTTAGAAGCATAAATGATGTACTGTAGTGGGTTAGTAATTCTAGATTTTTATTCGATATTGGCCATCCTTACTATTTTTTGCTGAGTAGCTATCATGGAAGGGGAGGGTTAAAAATCTTCAGGATTAAGTAGAGTTTTGAAAGCTATCATTACCTACAATAATGAATGAGTCATGCCAAATTCATGATTTCAAAATAAGAACTTAAAAGCCTGGTTAGTGTGATAATTGTTTTGGCACATCCTCTAACTCTAGCATTTTATAACATAAGAAAAAAATTGATGTTACTTAAATTAGTGTTTGGCCATTTTAATATACAGGAGCCAAATGAAATGAAACAGAAGTCACTGAAAAGAATTGGAGTCAAGCATTATAATGAAGTAAAAGTTATTCTTTGCCTCTTCTAATGTTCAATAAAAACCTCATCTGAAATAATTGTTCCAGAATGCAATTTAAAGTTCTACTTCAATCAGCATTTCTGCCAAATTACTTTTAAAAAGTCCTTAGGTTTGGGGAACTGTTTGGTAAAGGTGGGATGTAGCTTACCTGATCAAATCTAATCCTATAGGCCTCACGGTCTTTCTGGATTTTCCAGGATCTTTAGGACTCTGTGTGACCTGGGTTTGGCTTAGTTTTCTAAGTCACCCCAGTCCAGATTCAAGTCAATTGAATCCAGCCTAGATCTGTGTTTGGGTAGATCAGCTCTTTCTATCCATACTAAATGTTTCGTTTCAGCCTTCCATTTCTCCATCCATCCATCCATCCATCCACCCATTTATCCAATAGGGAATAATAAGACTTCCCAATGCACAAGGTAAGAATGTGAGGAACCTAAGTCATGTATTTGATGGTGCCGTATTAGCCATTTTATTGTTAGATTTGGTGGTGACTGCATTTGCTAATTAATCTATAGTTGGCTCAGTTAAAAAAAAAAAAGTCTCCTTCTTAGACTCCACATCCTGATTATTTGCCTGGAGAGGAGGTGCACCACATTTTGGAGATGTTAGTGACATACTCCAACTTTATGGGAAATCAAACCCTCTATCTTTCTTGAGACCATATTCCTTCTACTTAATCTCTTAGAAGCACAAATGATGTTCTGTAGTGGGTTAGTAATTCTATATTGTTATTCATTCAATGTTGGTATCCTTACTATTTTTTTGCTGAGTAGCTATCATAGAAGGGAAGGGTTAAAAAGCCTTCAAGATTAAGTGGAATTTAAGGAGCTCCAGTGAGGGTCAAGATCAAGTAATAGATTTATTCTATGAAGAAATAGATTAAAGTAGCTTAGAATAGGGCTCCTAGTCTTCCTCAGAATCTACTGATTTTGTGTTACTCTATTTTTACATTTCTTATTTTTTTTCAGAGATGGAAATTCATTCTTTTTCTCTCCATCTCTTAACCCTCTACAGTTAGAGATGAAAGATAGTTTATGGTGGTATTTTCTATGACCTGGGAAGATCAGGAAGTGGATAATTTAGGCTTTCGTGATTGCCTTTTTCTTTTCCCTGATATTTTTTTCTTCCCATTGCATTTGTCACTTGTTATGCTCTCTATACTTCACTTCTGTGAAGACCCGGAGAGCCAAAATAAGGGGTCTTGTTTATGGTAAAAAAGGGATTATCTTAGTTTAGGTTTTTAAGCAAGAGACAAAAAATACTGTATCTATGGGTTCCCTGCAGCTAGGGATTTCACATTATAGTAACAAATATTGTGTATTTGCCTTTGAATAGCTCCCTGCTGAACTTGAGCAGCAGTAGAATATAGACATAGACAAGGTACCAACTCAGCATGACTAAGAAGAAAATAAAATTTTGATTCTAAACATTATAAATGTAACAAACACCCTGACATTTAAATGCAGCTGAATGTATAGAAGGCCAAATATCTGGGGGAAAAAGATAATTCCCTGTTTTTTTTTTTTCCATTTCAATTGGTTTGGCACTGGTAGAGTTTTCAAGGAAAGTCATATATAACTACAAGATTAATCTGTACTACCTTATCCTTTTTCCTAAATTTGTTTTGTTTCTTACTCTATGTTTAACAAATGGTATATGTAACCCAGAATCAGCTTTGAAGAAAATTGCAAAGTTGGTGACATTCATATTAGTTTTTTTTTTATTTTGGCATATTATAGGGGTACAAATTTTAAGGTTTCAATTTTATCTGGTATCCTCATGGTATTCTGTGCATCCCAACATCTCCCATGGAGATTTTTCCAGTATGGTAATCAATATGAAATTTAAAGCTGAAAGGCACATAAATTTGAGGTAGTGGAAATTGGACATTTCATAAATGAATGAAGGTAGGTGGCCATTTTCTCCATGTATGAATACCATTAATCTTGTGTGTGAAAACAGAAACACACTGAATGATGATTGAGCTATTTGTTTTGCCTAAAAAGAATGAGACATTTTTACTATGGAAATCAGCTGTGACTGATGGAATTTTTATCATTCTAGGAGAGTTCAATTTTCTTATTTTTATAAATTAAAAATTATTTTGTTTATCTATGTAAAGGTTATTCACTGACTATATGTAGTTTCCTTTTATTTCTTTTAACTTCTGATATTTAGTAACTGCCTTGTCTGTATGTTTTAGAAAAATTACAAGAGCTCAGAAGTAGAAAGTCGAAGGATAATTTTTTCTGTTTACCAAAAGCAGTTTTCCTAAAATATCTTCCTCAAATATCTGACAAATAGCACACATACACAAAAAAAATCCTGCTTAATTGCTTGTCAGTTTCCATGTATTTACCTTGAACTTAAACGGATTTCTCTACAGAAATAATCCTGATCTTATCAGTAACTGTGAATGGATATATATATCTTTTAATGTGGTGAGAAAGCATGTCATTCAAACTGAAACCTTATGTTCAGCAACGGCTCATCATCATGAGACAATCTTTGTGTGTAACCCACTGTGATGAACAGCAAAATTCCCTGATCTGTGTGTGTGTGTGTGTGTGTGTGTGTGTTTTCTCTCCAAGGGTAACAAAGGGAGGAGGAGGGGTTGGCACTGGGGAGGAAGAATAAGAAGGTTATATCAATTTGAGATTTAGAGAATATAAAAAGAGCTTAGGCTTGATGACTTAAATCCAAAACTGGAACCTGGCAATTATGAGCTGGAAGGTATTCATGCAATTTATGAGTAACCTTATTTTTGGCTGAAAACACAATTCAAAGGAATCACTCACTGCTTGAAAGAAAGCCCAGGTATATTGGCACATTCACTAAAAAACAACATTTCTATAGTGCTTCCAGCAGCTCTTTATTATTGAAAAGAATATAAGTGGAAAATCTCCCTCACTCAGGGCTTCAAAGATAGTTACCTACAGGCATTTTACTTTCTTAATGTTAAAAAGATGAAATCATAGTCCATAAAAAATTAAATTTTTTTTTTTTGCTATAGAACAGCTTAAGAAGTTATGCTATTTTCTTTGTGAATTGACTATTTCTAACCTGTGCTTAAACTGAATTTTCATGGAGAGGTTTTTCTGAAGGTCATAATGAAGCTATTCTAACTCTGCAGTTCCATAAAATTCAGCAAGAAGCTGTTGGAATTGAAACATCATGTCTTTGGTTCCTGCTAAGCATCTCTCTGACATGCAGAGTAATCAAGACCTTCTGTTGAAACCAGCGCTCTCATTTGCATTGAGCACTATTGATGGTGATAGGAGGCTGCTTTGCTCTTGGAGTCTCAGGAGCTGCGGCATGCTTATGTTGAAAGGTGAGGTCACTCTAATTCCATAGCAACCTGAAAATCGAACACAGTGAGTGTCTGAAACATAAACTTAGCATTTCGTAACTTTTTATTGGAGCAATAAATAAATGAATCCATGAGAGAACGAATGAGTTAATAATATGAGTGTGTTGCAGGGATGCATCTTTAATCCCAGTCTCCTGTCTTCAGAGTGGGTGCCCTCTGTCCTGAGAGTTACTATTGCATAAGAAAATCCAGAAAAGATTCAGCAAATATGCAGTGCAATGTGGAAAACCAAAATATGCCACCCCAAAGTGTGCTTTTTTGGCATATTTTGAGATGGCTATTCAGAGGGGCTGCAGACACAGGAATAGCTCAGAAAAGCTGTACTTTGTGGGGGAGATTTGCATCTGTAGAGGAAAACTACATTAGTGAAGTAAACAACAGATGCAAACAGGCTTTCTATGAGATCTCCTTATCTGCCTTATCCAGATCTAGGAACGAGTAACTTCCAGGAAAAGAAGACTACGAGGCTGATACTTTTAAGGCTCTGACAGAGAAATTTTTATGACAGGGCTATCATCTATGCTTTCTGAGAGCTGCTACAGGAGAAACTTCATCTGCATAACAAGACAGTCTTTGCTTAACATGCTTGGCCTCCTCTCACCCTCCCATAGCCTGCTGCCACCACCTTCCAGGAAGTTTCAAGGCCTTATGGTCTTCTGTAGAAAATGCTATTCAAGTTTCAACCATTTGGACCTTCAAATCTCATTTTGTTCAACTTGCATGCACATGTACACATAATAAATATGTATAGCTTTTCTTCTGTTCCCATGTCTATTGTCAGTGTTGGCGGCTCAGAAAATGATACCCAAATGATAACAGAAGCAAAAGATTCTTCCTAACCTCTTCCTGCCCTCCTATCTCTGGTCCTTCATTCTCCCTTGAGGATAGCCATAGAAATTAGAATCCCTCCTCTCAAAGGCAAGTCATAGAAACCAGAACCCCTTTCCCAAAAGCCAGCCATAAAACCTAAAAATATTATTCCAACTTTCCCTCCACCCTTCTGTGTAAAAACTGCCCATAAAAAATTATCTAACCTACCTTGTCTGATTATAGGTCATAAAACTCCTATTTCAGAGAGGATCCTGCCCCATACTCAGGAGGAAAGAATGATGTACAGAGAGGACAAGAAGAATCTAAACAGACAAGCCTTGTTGGGTTCCCACTCAATCTATTAGCATTAAATTGTACCCTTTTTGTCCAATCATATTTTTATGCAGCTGTCTATACTTTGTTGAACCTAAGTATAAAAATGGACAGTTTCCCCTGCATCTTTGAGTCTTCATTCTGGAGGCTCCTATGTCCTATAAAACTGTGATCATATAAGTATGTATGCCTTTTTTCCTATTAATCTGCCTCTTGTCAGTGATTTTCAGAGCACTTTCACAGAGCAAAGGGGAAGTTTCCCTTGGCCTATACCAGCTTGTTTTATAGACTCAAATTATTGAACCTTCAGAAGTGGGTGGGAGAAGGAAAATTCCTTTTGCTTCTACAGTAACAATTGTCATTCCCTGAGACATGGTTAATCAATCAGGATACTTTTCTCAGCCAAAGAACTCTTAAAATGTTGTTTCTCAACATAGTTCTCCAGGCAGCCACTACAATCAATCACAGTTGGCATAAGAAAGCCAAATGTTTGTTTTACAAGGTCTAAATAAATTAGTACAACCTAACTCTATTAAAAAAATAAAGGCTCTCATTTTTCTGTCTTTTAAGTATTATGTTATGTTCTTTATCTCAATTTTTGCCTGTGGGACCCCATTTTCTTCTCTCGTAGTCAAGCCTGTGTTTTCTCAGGATACATTGGCTTGATATGTTTTTTTTTCCTCTTATGTCCCTGGCACTTTCTAGTAGGAGTCCCTTGCTTACATTTTCACCTCATGGAAAGCAGTGAATACCAAGCCTTTATCAGTTCTGAATCTGTAAGGATGTCAGAGACCTTTCTGAACCTTGAGAATTCAGAGGTCGAAACCTAAAATTAAGAATTAGATGATTCTCATTATTTTCTCATTAACATAAAATGATATAGCTGGAAGAAAACCTAAAGGTTATCTGGATCAATATCCTTGTGTCCTATACACCCACCCATGACCCTCAATGAGTAACACTTCTGTATAGTCTTCTCCCCTTGAATAAGGGACAACCCATGACTTGCTCCTAATTAATGGAGTATATCAAAGGTGATGGGCTGCCATCACCCTTATGGTTACATTTAGCTATATAAGACTTCATCGTAGTAGACCAGAGAATTCTCTTGCTTTCCTTGGAGAAGTCAACAGCCATGTTAGGAACTGTATGTGGAGAGGCCACAAGGCAAGAAACTGTGGACAGCCTCTGAAGACAGCAGCCTTCAGAGTGCCTCAGACTGCCTCTAGTGCCTTCAACCTCAGACTGCCTCTGTGCCTTCAGCCTTCAGACTGCCTCTAGTGACAGTCAGTACAAGCCTGGGTCTCTCAGTCATACAGACACAAGGAAGTAAAGGGTACTATCAATCAGAATGAGCTCATAAGCAGATGCCTTCCTAGTCAAGCCTACAGATGAGAATGTAACCTGGCCAGGACCTTGACTGTCACCTGGTGAGATCCTGAGCAGAGGACCCAGCTAAGCAGTGACAAGATTTTCCACTTATAAAAATTATGATATGTGTCGTGTGTAGTAATTTGTTATGCATCAATAGAAAACTAATATAATACTCATTTTATAAATAAGGATATAAAGGCCCGGACCTTATATAACTTATAGACAATACCCTATAAGTTAGCAGCAAAGCTAAAAATATTAATAGAACTCAGGACTCATAACTCCCAGTGTGAACTAAAATACATAAAATAAATAATCAATAACTTTACAGAAAAATACTGTTCATTTTCCCACTGATTATGCAATTATGTATTTTGCTTTTGTATTTGTTTAGATGTATTATGTAAAGTAAAATAGAGATTATGTTTTTGGCTTTATTTTTTGAAGGCTTAGTCTTTATTTGATAAGAAGACATTACATTTTTGAAAAATTAGCAAATGTAGAGGCTAAGGAAAATATATCATCACTATATAGTCATCAAGAAAAACAAAATCACATTTTCCTATATTTAAAAGCCATATTAAACAGAAATTAATTTTGTTTTAAAACCAAAACAAACAAAACATGTGGAATACTGGATATTAAAACCCATTATAAAATACATATTGAATGAACCAAAATGAACTCTACTGAAGATTCAGGTAATTTTAAAATTAAAAGCATTGTTTCATTTTTTAAAATTTAACATATTTCTGCATAATTTTCAGAAAAATACCCATTAAAGGCTATTTTTGCAATAATTTGGATAACCAAATACATTTTTTTTCCTGTTGTCTTAAACTCTGATCTCCAATTCAGTTCAAAGAATCAATAGAAATCCTTACTAGTGGCCAGGTGTGTTAGTCATTGGAGTTACAGAGATAAATTAGGTAAAATCTCTTCCCTCAAAGAGCTCATGTTCAAGTTTACACCCTCTTCCAGGCTGGCATCATTAACAGTGAGAAAAACGACAGTCATCACAGGTATTTGTTTTATATGATTGTGCAGAGTGTTTGCATGATTGGTGTTTAGTACAATGCTAAGTTCTCAAGAGTATAAAAAGAAACTGAATACATTGTCCTGGCAACATAAGCACGTTATCAAAGAGCTTTCAAATAACATAAAAATAGGAATTGTGATTTCCCTTTAGTGGTAGGAAATTCTCATCTTCTATTCTCCTTTTATTTCTTAAATATCACAATACACTAGATGTGGTTCATAAACAGTGAAACTTACCAAACAGATTATCACTCTCACATTTATTTGAGGGTGTTATGCTGGGACAATCATAGGCTTTATTTAGATTTAGATGGAATATTATTGATCTCTGGTCATATAGCTTCTATGGGTTCTTGGGAAAGTCATTTAACTCCTCTGAGTATCAGGTTCCTTACCCATTAAGTGTCTGTTTCGCAGACTTGTGAAAAGTGAGATCTTCTAAGCACCCGACATATTGACATCTGTTAAGATACTAAAGATAATGTTTTGGGATGTGAAAAGATTCTGCACAATATTTCTTTATATTGTCCTTTATAATAATTGAAACATTACCCAGTTATGTAATCAGCCACAGACTACATTTACCAGCTTCCTTTGCAATTACCTGTGTTCCTGTGATGACGTTCTGGACAATGAAATAGTAAGCAGAATGTATCTGTGCAACTTCTAGATTATCTCTTAAGAGAGAAGGAGCTTTGTCTTCCCCCCTTCTCTTTGTCGCCATCTCACAGGTTGAGATGTGCATTTGATAATAAGCCAAATTCAATTTTGAGGGAGCCTCTTGGGGTTTCAGAGAACCAAAAATGGTAAGGAGTTTGGATCTCTGATACCATCAATCTGTCATACCAGCAATGGACTCTCCACTTAGCCTGCTTTCGGAGAAAAAAATATTACTCTTGATGAAGAAAAAAAATTCAAATATACTGTTGAATTTCTTAATATAAATGTATAAACTGAATCTTCATTACTACATCAGTCTAACTGGTACTCTAACTAATACACTGTCCCATACATGTTGTCCAGGTGTCTATGTTAACCAAATGCCCACTGTTCTCACCAAGCCTCATAAAATAATGTTACATTACCTTCACTAACTTTTAGTTCCCATTTATGTAATTTCAGAATCTAGTACATTTTCAGGAGCCATCCTTTTTCTTCACAAGTATTTCTTAAAGTCTTCATAAGTTTTCTTACAGTGCTAGTAAATTAATTAATTAGTTAGTATACATCACTATTTGACATCTGTTCTGGGACATTGCTTTTCTCTATTTTTGTTCTAAGATATACTCTGAAGTTTCCTTTCCTTATTGTACTGGTCTTAACTATTTCACATTAGAAGATGCGTTGAAGTCCTCATTATGTGTATTATGGCTTGTTGATGGGTAACAGCTCTTTACCTCAACTGCCACGGTGACTGGGTTTGGCTCGTTTGAGTTAACTACCAGTGATTTTTGACTTTTTGTATCTTAGTAATTTCATATAAATAAATTCGATCTCTGTGACTTTACAGTGTCCCTAGATATTATACTTAATAGCGCTTTCCTATATGCTAATCCTAGTGTGCTCTATGTATACTGACTACAAACCCCATTTGCTGATGTGCTGTAAATAATTTTTCCAGAAACCAAAAGTCTAAAAAGTAAATTAAAAAGGTATACTAAAAAAATTCAAATAATCCAAAAGAAGGCAAGATTAAAGTAGATATCTGGATAATTGGGGTGGGAGGTGGTATAGAATTTGTGTTTGTGAAGAAGCAGAATTTACCTCCAAATTAGCCAGTATTCCAACTCTTATAATGTAAAGCACATCATAGAATGTATGCTTAGATCTCAATGTTAACACTACTTTTCTACTGCCTATGCTTTAATCTTTTTAGTTGCTATTTTTTTTAAAAAAGAGAAACATATTCCCTTTAACTAGTACAGATTTCTGTACCTCAAAAAAGAAGCATGAAGTTTCCCAAAAAATCCAAGAAAAAAAACACTGAAATGACTGCCAATTATATCTCCTGTCATAATACAGATCTTTGATTTCCTGAATCAGGATTGGTTTAAATGAATGTTAATACATAATGGGAAAATTTCTAATGGAAACTTTTATTACTTAAGAGTGACAAGAAAAAGAAGAGAGAGACACTTATAATTTAAAATAAAACTCTTTTTATTAAAACTACTGGAAAGACTACTATAGTGTTTATTTTCCTGTTTTTCAAAAATCAAAAAGAACAGTTAATTGAAAGAGAACAACTTAAAACCACTTTTAGAATATAAAGGGAATAGATAAATGAATATATAGATGTAGAATCAAAGGTTAATACCAAATAGCTTTGTCCTTTTGGCAATACCTTCATTTCCAAGATATTAATAATAGCAACTGGTTGGTAAACATAGGTTAGCACCACTGTGGTTTTGTTATTATACAGTCTGTATTTCTACCCTTTTTCATGTAGAAAGAGGGTAAGCAATATTAATAAACATAGCAAAGGGATAAGACATTTTACTAAGATTTTCTATGATGTGAATTTAAAAATATATTGTCTATGTATTTTGGTTTGGCCAAGAACCATCTAATGACTGCTGTATTCAAGTAAAAAGGAATAGATGTGAGACTTGCAGATTTTAATTCTATATACTGAAGTGCAAAATCCTGGAGTCACCCAAGTGGTAAGTGTTTTGTCAAAGTAAAGTAAAATAAAAAATTTTTGGTGAATTTGCAGAAATTTGGATGGAAAAAGACATAACATTGTTAAATGAAAAAGTAACTCTGCTGTTGACTCCAGCCACAGAGCACATATTCTTGACAAAACATTTAACAGCTATCCTAACAATGCCAAAATAAAAGGGGGAGAGAGCAGGGGAAGGAAGGAAATAATGATTTATACGAATTGGAAATACAAAATGTTCCAAGCAAAAATGAGTTACATCTAAAAGTGTTTTTTCAATGTCAAAAATTTTCTAATGGGCTGGAAAAAGATGGAAAATACTTTTTACTTACAAACATAATTAGACTCACAAATATTCCACCCCTTAGCATTGCCTTTGCCCACAATGCTGTCTCTGTTCATTACTAATTATTTTCCACTGCTCATTGTGTCCAGATGACTACATGTATAGTGACGAATATAGTCATTGGTTTTCCCTTAATAAATTTGTATGAAAAACAACAAAAGAAAGCTCTTCAGAAGCTATGTTTCAGTGATCTCATGAAATACTCATTTGTCCACCGTCCTAATCATCGGCTAGATTAGCCCTTTCTGCTTCATGAATACAATTAAATCAATATGCATAAGATGATATTATAACATTATAAGATATGAAAGTATTTTCAGCATTGTCAATAAAAATTAGGATATGGCCAGTAGTATTTAGTGTATTTTATTTAAAAATTGCTAAGAAAAATTAATATTAATAGTACTTTCCATGTGTCAATTACATAGAACTATTCTCATTTCCCTGAGCAAGCCATGTTCTTTTATGCATCCATACATTCATTGAATGAGATTTCTCCTTTACCATAAATTTTCTCTTTTATTTTATATGGTTGAAGAACTCCTAACAATTTTATGTGTTAAATATTCATTATCTGCCACAAACCATGTTCTCATGATAATTTTTGCAGGCCTCTTTTGTAGGGCTAGTTATATTCTATCCTACTTTTTTTTTTTTTAACAAATTTACCTTTTTTTATTGGAGTGTGAACATCTCAAGGTCATGTATTTTATCTGATTTACCTTTGTATCTCCTATTCCTAGGATGCTTGCTATTATAGTAGTGATCAAAATGTTCAATAACTCTTGAATGTAATAATAATTTACACAATGCTTAAAATTCTTAAAAGTGTTTTCTTATATTATCTCATTTATTTTTATAGATGACCTAGTAAGATAGTTCTATGCTAGCCTGATATGTGATTAACTAGAGCAATTGTAGTATTTAATCAAATTGAATAGCATAATAGTAATTTCTAAACCTGGAAACCTATCAAACTCACCAGGAGAAATTTCTTACAAGGTAAAAGCTAAATTAAACTAAACTGAGGATCTCTATGCTATAAAATAAAAGAGGTAGAAAAAAGTATCTTGGATATACACTACCACCAATAGGATCAAGCTATATACTTTATTTTAGTCATTTCTTTGTTTCCACCTAATAATAGTTTGCAGGTGGCTTGCAATGTCATCACAGATCTACCTCATTCTTTTCAGTGCTCTTGAGCATGCCAAATTGTGCATGCCAACATGCACAATTTATTTAACCAAGTCTCTATTTTTTTTGTTGTTTGTTGGGGGTGAGTTTAGTGCTTGTTTGTTTTGCTCTTATAAAAAAAAGCTTCTGTGGTCATTGTGTGTATATATCTCTTGATTTATATATATATATATATATCTTTACATTCTTTTTTACATATCTTTATATACTTTACATACTTGAGTTTCTTTAGTTATGAATGAGGTTGAGCATCTTTTCATATATTTATTGGCCATTTGTGTATGTGCACATGTGTGCACCATCTGTTCATATTCTTGGTCTATTTTTCTTTTACATTGTTAGTCTTTTCTATATTTTTGTAATGGCTGTAGTATGATAACAAAATTTTTAGTCCTTTTTACACGCTTTGCAAATATTGTCCTCAGTTATCACTTTGGGAGAGTATTTTAAACTTAGAGAGCATAAGCACCTCTCCCTTATCTCCAATTTGACTTATTAAATCCATTGAAGTGAGAAGTAGGAATCTAAAATTTTTAAAACCTTTTCCAGGTTATTCTAACGTAGCTGGCCCATGCACAGAGTTTGAGAACTACTGGCTTATATAGCAAATGTGAAATAGTTAAGTATGAAAACCTGTGTTGCTAGAGAAGCTATTTTTGATAGTAGCATGCAGGAAGAATCATGGAAATCATGACTCACCCAACTGGGAATCCTTTCCCCAAGGATGTTAATCTGGAAGTTATTTTTCCTGACAAAAGGATCATGGCTATACAAACTCCTCTTGACACCACAGTGTGGTAGAAATATAGAAACCTTCCAAGAAATAGAGAAAGCTACTAATCTATTTCTAGAGGTCAGAAGAGATAATTGCAAAGAATTTGGAAGATGCAAGTATTCTATGCAGTGGTATGGGCTAAATGGAAATTCAAAGGCTGAGAATTATTAGTAAATAGTAATAAGACCTGATCAGCAATAGATGACAATAGAGGGGCATATTTATCTTGGATGAGAAATATAGCTAAGAGCTATGCTAATTCCTTAGTGATGAAACAATAATTATTAATATTATTATGTAGTTTTATAGCTATTATATATAATGATAATAATAATAATCATAGCTAACATTTTGAGCATTTTGCTAAGTACTTTATATGAACTGACTTGGTACCTACAGCATAGCCTTTACAATTTTCTTTTTACAGAGAAAACTAAGGTTTAAAGTAGTTATATGGTTTGTCTAAGATTGCTCAGACAGTAGGTGGAAACAGTAGGCTTCGAACAATATTGCTCAATAGTCTCTATATTCTACACTTCTTCAACTTCACAGTTCATTATTCATAAATTAAGGTAAATGACATGGAGTTATCCTTCAACAGATGGACCTAGATTCTAGGAAATATCTCTTTTTTCCTCTTCTGCCCATATTTTTACTTTGGTCCATAAAGAAGAAAATTTCCACTAATATTTTTCCAGGTGGTTAAGAAAATTTAGGGAGTCAGTGTGTATCTTTTTCTCAGTTTTCTTACTTCTTCTCCCCCTAGATGTAGAGAAATTTATCTAAATTTTTGTTTGTGTTAAAGCTTATGGCTCATATGTAACATCTTCCTAAAGCTATGCCTTTTGCTGTCTTGGTACTATTTATTCTTTCCCAGGCTAAGTGGGATCTTATATTGCTTCCACTGTCTATGAAGTAAGTGAGAAAACTGGGCTTTGATCTAGCAGATGCAAGCAAGTTCAGTTGTTCTCTCTGTTCCCTGTTCCCCACCTGGGACTGTGTGTGTAAGTAGGGTCTGTGTGTGTGTGTGTGTGTGTGTGTGTAGACATGCATGCCTGTATGGGTGCACTTGCATGTATGCATCATAGGAAACCCAATATTGTCCTCAATCCTCACCATATTTTTAACTCAGCTTTTCCAGTAATGAAGCTGGTGTAGTAAGCTTACCCAGCTGGAACACTTCTGTGATTTTTCAACAGACTAGAATTTATGGGAGATGCTACAGGAATGATCATTGCCTCCCATTGTAACATACTGTTCACGAGGTGGGAATCTTTTAGAATAAGGATTAATATTTGAGGAATAAAGTATCCTACGGGAAGATGTATAAACTTTGTTTAGCTGTGGTGGCTGGTGTCCCCAGAGCAAATACTGGATTTAACAGGTGTGTGCTGTTTTTAAAGGTTGGGCTACTGGGCTGTGAGGGCAAAGCTTTAGTATGACCTCAGGTTCAAGTCTAAGGGAATGTTTCCCAAGAGAACGTGTTCCAAGGGTTAAGAAAGCTTTGTTCAAGTCCTTGAAATAGAGGAGATCTAGTGTGAGGCAGAGAAAGAGTAGAGATTTCTTTCTTCCGATTAAGAGTCTCTCTTATGAAGCTTAGTATAGAATAGCAACTTCATTTCTCCAAGGATTTGCTAGAGCCAGCCCTGGCCATAAAAGCTAAGGAGGAATAATGGGCAGGCTTTGCTTTGGCAGATAGTTTTTGAGTTTGTTTTTCTGTTATTGCTCCTACCTCCTATTTCTAAGCCAGGGTGAAGATAACTAGCGTCCTACAGAGATTAGAATTTGGAATGACAGAAAAGTCGTGATGATTATGAAAGTTTAAGAGAAGTGACTAATAAGAGAGGAAAAGGTTTTGAGAAGAAAATATGTAGTAAAGTCTTTTTGGTCTCTAAAGGCCAACATCAAACTAGTACCAAAATATGTGTGAGCACCTGGGCATGTAGGTGATAGTATCTGCTTAGATAATTAGTCCTCAGTGATCTTATGAGGGAAGCCCTATAATAATAGCCAATGTTTATGGTACTAAAATCTAAAAATAACTTGTGGTCTTAAAGAGGGGGGAGATAGAAAAATACAACAGCCATAGACTTTACAGCATTCAGCTTTTTTTAAATTTTAATTTTCTTGTTATAATCACGGAGCGCCTGCATTCTAAGTGGACTCAGGGTCGGTTCCCCTCCGAGGGCTGTAAATACAAGACTTAAAGGTGAATATAAAAATGATAATATTCTGCATGTGTGGAGAGACAGCAAGCCAAGAAAGGAGCCTCAGTTAAGTCTTGGAGACTGGAGGTACCACCATCACAAATGTCTACATTATTCAAAGAAAATAGGAGAGGACCAAATGCTACCATCTGAAACAGTTTGATGCATAATTGGCTTTCTGCCCCAAATGTGGGAAGCACAGTGTCACAAAAATTTCCCCAGTTTGTTAAATTTGTAAATTATAAATTACAAATGAGTGGCTGAAAAAAGGTTTTCTCTGTCTTCAATGTTTTCTTGCTTTTTTTCTTTGTCTACATCCTGGCTTCTTCTTGCATTAGAAATATGTGCTCTGATTGGACTATATACTAGTTTATGAAAACATGATTTTGCTATGTGCTGGCCCCCCGGAGTCTAGATCATTGCTTGTGCATTACAATTTTTATGTGAGTGATGCTGGTAGGGCTATGCAGCCTCCTTGAGACTTTGGAAGCTTCAAAAAAGTAAGGGTCTCCTTCATGAAACTTTGAAGATTCAAAGGATCTACACACCCATCCCTTAAGCTTTTTGGGGGGAGACAGCCCGATAAAAAGAGCAACAATTCCATTCCAGTGTCAGAACTGAAATCCTTAGGCTAATAATGCGCTTTTACCTTCATTTGGCTCTTACTCATTTGTATATTATTCAAATGAGTGAAACTCAGAACTGGGAGGGGTGGTGAGTCATTCTCAATTAATACTTTTATTGTCATTTTAAAGTTGTCTATTAAAGAACTCATTAAGAGCCAGTTGCAAAATGCCTCATGTTGCATGATTCCATTTGTTTGCATTGTGCAGAAAAAGCAAATCTACTGAGACAGAGGCAGATTAGTGGTTATCTGAGGCTGAGGGTGGGAATAGGGAGTGACTGCAAATGGGTACAACATTTCTCTTTGGAGTCATGGAAATCTTCTAAAATTCAATGGTATTGATGGTTGCACAACTTACAAATTTGTAAATTTACTACAAATCATTGAATAGCACGCTTAAAGCAAGTGAATGATATGGTATGTAAATATCGGTGCTTCAAAAATTATAAAACAAAAATCAGACTCATCAAGGAGTGTTATATAGATGAATATCTGAGCCAGATGGATTCCAAAGGAAAACTGCTGGTAAAATGAGGGTGATCCGACCAGATAAGCAGCATTCCTTAGGCCAGGAGTTATCTTGAGTGAGGGTTGTACAAGTTACACTGGCATTCATTGTTAAAGAGCCTAAACCAAGAGGCAAAGATTTTACATTTCTGTTGTGTCCCACAGCAAAGACAAAGTATGCAATTGTAAGGATCCTTCTGCACTTTATTAATAACTGTGCAAATACCTCTTGGTAAGTAGTAAAGGACTTTATCAGTGTGATTTTATAATTAAGAATTTTGAACATGGTCCTATTTTCATACTTGCAATATATATTATTTATTTACTGTTAAAGAAGAACATCATTTTTCTAAGGTTTCCAGCTGCATTTAAGAGTTGGTACTGCATGTAAAATTCTAGAAGTGCTTTAGAAAAATCAATCTGGACAGCACCCTGCTTCATATTAATACATTGTTGTTCATTGTAAGAAATGGAAATTATAAGAAAAGCTCAGAGCTAACAGCTTAGCTTCTGTCCCCTCAACTTGCTTGCTTACAATATATAGCTTAAGTGAAGCCATGACAGGCTTCAGCAGGTGCTGGGCCTCAAAAGCCAGTAAGGACAGGTCATTTCCTGATAAGAGGTTGAAAAGCCCCAGGTTGGGGGGAGGGAGGGCCAAACACCTGATGACTCTGCAGTAAAATACTGAAATAAAATGCAGAGGGAAAGCCCTAACGCCAGAACCAATCAGCTGGTAAGAGGAACCAACCAAAAAAGAGATGAAATAAACTGCTAAAGGAGACTGCGGGAGGTGGGAGGGGGAAAACTACTTAAGGGATAGTAACCCAAGCTGGGGTCCTTGTCAGAATAGAGGCCACTGCAATTGCCACTCTGAGACTCGGACCCTCGCTCCAGCTAGTCAATAAAACTCCTTTTGATGGTTTCAGCCTCAGTGACTCTGTCTCTTTGTTCTGTGGTACTGCAGTTTCCCACTCTAACACAGAGGCCAGCATCAAACCTATTTTTAAATGAAGCAGTCTATATGCAAATTGGTACCTATAATCTGCCCAAAATTGTAGAACAATTTGATCTAGAGTTTTGAAGCACAGCTGAGTTAAAAAGAAAAAAAAAATGGTGATTTTATGAGTAGGTGAAAAATATCTGAGTTAATGAAGTTTGTTTCCATTCTTTGTAACAATTTTAACTGCAATGAATTAAGAGGAAGTAGGCTTTTCCCTGCATTCTGCAGATGGCAAAGCAACAGTAGTATCAATCTGTGGAAGTTAAAAACATGAGTCAGATCTTAATTTCTTAAAAGACAAAAGGCTTTATTCTTTAGAGTCATGTTTTAAAAAAAGACAAAAACCAAAGCTTGAATGGCCACTTCTATTAGGAAGTCAGATCTTTGTCTTTGTGCTTAAATGTGGATTGCATGGGTCAGGTAGAAATCCCCCAAAGGTAATTAAGCAATCAAGGGGATTTT
This sequence comes from Mirza zaza, assembly GCA_008750895.1. Lineage (NCBI taxonomy): Eukaryota > Metazoa > Chordata > Mammalia > Primates > Cheirogaleidae > Mirza > Mirza zaza. The sequence continues at coordinate 27,272 of VSMD01037086.1, forward strand.
TTGTTTTGGTTTATTTCTATAGGGGTGGAGAGTTGTGTTATGTTTTCTCACCCATCATAAGGGTCATGGCTGGCACTCCTATAACAAAAGACAGGTTAACAAGAGCAAAACATAACAAATTTGTTTAATCAAAACTACGTGACAAGGGAGATTTCAGAAACGAAAACCCAAAGACCCAAGGAAAACTGTCCATTTTTATGCTTGGGTTTGATGAAGAATGGGCAGCTATGTAGAAATGTGATTAGACAAAAGGGTGGGCTCTAATAGTAATGGACCAAGATGGGAAACCCAGCAAGGCCTATCTGCTCATGATGCGGACGCGGCCGCTTGCCACCTCCCTGTAGCTCCGCATCTCCATGGGCCAGTGCTGCATGTGGCCAGTTGGAGGGCACGCTGCTGGGGTCAGGCCCAGCATGCCACAGGCCCGAGTTCTGGGATGCCCCCAGGCCCACGTGCCGCTGCCTGTTTCGGTGCTTACATGATTCTGATTGGGTAATTTTTGAATCCTACTGTTTTTGATTGGATGTTAAAGCTTGTTGTTGATTGGATGTTAAAGCTTGTAGTTGATTGGACGCTTTTTGAGCCCTACCAAGGGTATAAAAGCAGGAGGAGAACAAGGAAGGAGGGGCGGAAGGGTGAGAAGATCGGAAGACTCGAAGAGAGCTTTAACACTAGGTGTGCTGAGCCGGCTGTAGAAGAATAAAGGCTATTCTCCGACTCTTCGTGTGACGCTTGGTTCTTTCCCCGGTCAAACGAATAAGAGCTGTAATGCTAGCTGTACGCACTGCCCCAACACTCAGATTCTTCTTAATCTCTCAGTGTTGCACTCCTTCCTCTCAGGTACAGGGCAGGACCCCTTCGGGAAGGAGGGTCTTATGACCTACTATCAGAGAAGGTAGGTCAGAGAATTACGGGCAGAAATAGGGCCAGCTCTTACACAGAAATATAGGGGAAGGTTAGAACAATATTTCTAGTTTCTATGGTCTGCCTTAGGGAGGAAGGGGAGAGGGAGAAAGAAGAGTAGGGAAGGTCAGAAATAGACTTTGCTACTGAGACTCTTCCAATGGCCTTCAGTTCAAAGTACTCAGCATGCCAAAGCATCATCCTTTGCGATATCATTTTCTGAGTCTGAACATTTTCAAGAGTAGGGATACCATGATTATTTGAACTGCATGGCTGGGACATTCAGAGAACTATTAGGAAGGAAACAAATGAAAGGGACCCTGGCAAAGGTGAAAACTGTGTACACTGCTACATTGAAGAGCTCCAACCTGATAAGAAGTTATGGAGGAGGCTAAGAGTTTGACTGATGACCTCTAAGTTCTCTTGCAATTCTTATATAGTTCTCTAAGAATATGAAATTTGTTTCCTTTTGAAATTCATCGTTAATTATTGTAGTCTTTCAGCTACGTAAATGAGGTTGTTACTGTTGACAACTCCATAAAGAAGGAGTCATGGTGCTTATCTTTAAGATCTCCAAAAATATGTTCCCCAAATATGTATGCGTTGACATGTGTGTGCACACATGTATAAGTGGACTTATTTCTGCATATTGGCTTTTAATATTTAGAATAACAAAGGCAGTGATAGGAAAGGATGGATTTGAAGAGAGAAGATTCTAAACTATCATTTCTTTATCACTATATGTAACATTTTGAATAAGTTGAAACCTTGCTTAAAAATATGAGCACGATTTGGTGTTTTTCTCATGTGGTATATAAAACACTTAGAAATAATCTGTAAAAAAGTGCTGCTCCTATCTTTTTGTGTAATACAACTACAGCTGGTGAAATGCATCGGATGACAGAATCTTGGCTAAAGCTTCTAGCAGGTCCATCATGGGAACATTCTCTTCATTGTTCTACTCCCCTGATGACATGGGAATATGTGATATTGATTTCTTTGGGAGGCACCATGGGAAATTGACCTTTTCATTGTAATATTTGCCTTACTTGTGGTGCATCCATTGTAGAGAACATAAAAGAACACCTACTCAAAAATGTAGATTACAGGTTTGTTCTTAGGGAAGTGGGTAGTGTTGGCTTTTGCAAAGCTGCAAAATTAAAGTTTGTCCTTAGATAGTCTTAATGATCTAGGTGCCCAATCAATCATATTTCTCAAACTTCCTTCATGCCTTTCATAGCTCCCTTTCAAACCAGGGATGAGGCCTCAGGATTTATACTTTGGGATTCAGAAAAAAATTTGAAATTCAGTTCTCCAAATCTATGTTCTTAACCTAGTTGCTCACTTGAATTCTTCATCTCTTTCAAGATACAGCATTGAGTAGTTTAGTTGTATTATGTATTTGCCTAATACTTCCAGTTTCAACTGTGGGTGCATATTATGAATTTTCTTTGTCTTTATGTTCTGCAGTTGGAGGATTCCACTCCAGCCTGCCTGCCCAGTCCAGCCCCCAGAACTTCATCTAGATATAGCACTTAGAGCTTTAGCTTCTTTATGAGGGATCTGTTTGAAAATAAAGCAAAGCTATAAGATGTAACAGGAGGGGGAATAATTAGCCTAGATATATAGTCACTGACTGGGTTGCGTCATTAGCGGGGGTGGGGGGTGGGGAGTGATCTTGCTATAGACTGTGATAGAAAGTATGGTGGTAGATAGGGCAGTACTCCTGTGGATGGCTCTTTAGTTGGACATATTCCAGGCAGTCAATAATGTTTCATGCTGCATCAGGAAGATGCAGCAAAGTGCCAGCCATACCCTCTACAAGTTCTCCTGTCTCTATAGAGTTGTGAGTTATCAAAGACACTGGAAGATGAAGAACCATAGAATTAGATAAACTTACAAGGGTCCTCTAAGAAATTTCCAGCTTCCAGTAGAGATACTGTTATAGGTTAAATTGTGTTTCCCTGAAAATTTATATGTTGAAGTCCCTCCCTTCCATCCCCGTACTTCACAATATGACCTTATTTGGAGAGAGTGTCTTTACAGAGACACTGTAGAAAGATGATTAAGTTAAAATGAGGCCATTAGAGTAAACCCAATCCAATATAACTGGTATTCTTACAAGAGAAGATTTGGACACAGACACAGAGAAGACAATGTCAAGATACAGGGAGAAGATAGGTGTCTATAACCAGAGATAGAGACCTTGAACAGATCGTTTCTACTTGGTCTTGAACATGTCCTTCCATCAGAACCCTCGGTAGGAACCCACACTGACAACACCTTGGTATCAGACTTCTATCCTCCAGAACAATGAGACAAGTTTGTTTCATGGGCAAACTTTATTTTGTTTAAGCTACCCAGTTTGTGGTATTTTGTTACAACCACCCTAGAAAACAAATACAGGCACTCAGTAATCCTTTATTGAATATGGACAAATCTTGTATTTTTGTCCATTTGAAAGTCTTAAATAAGAATTAACTATAAATTACAATAATGTAAAGTAGGGAGCAGTAAATGCCTTAAGATAGGTACAAAGGGCCTGGAGTTAAAGGAGAGACAATTTAAACAATTAGAAATTATCTCAAATTTGCATGTATATGTAGCTATATAATAGGTAGTACACATAATATTATAATACTAGAACTATTACGAAAATGATTCAAACCATTATATAATTGTGTTTCTTTAATTTACCTTGATAAGAATTATCTACTGGCCGGGCGCGGTGGCTCACGCCTGTAATCCTAGCACTCTGGGAGGCGGAGGCAGGCGGATTGCTCAAGGTCAGGAGTTCAAAACCAGCCTGAGCGAGACCCCGTCTCTACTATAAAAATAGAAAGAAATTAATTGGCCAACTAATATATATATATATATATATATATATAAAAATTAGCCGGGCATGGTGGCACATGCCTGTAGTCCCAGCTACTCGCGAGGCTGAGGCAGGAGGATCGCTTGAGCCCAGGAGTTTGAGGTTGCTGTGAGCTAGGCTGACGCCACGGCACTCACTCTAGCCTGGGCAACAAAGCAAGACTCTGTCTCAAAAAAAAAAAAAAAAAAAAAAAAAGAATTATCTACTAATAATTTCTGAGCATTTTTTGAGGGACTTTACACATGTTTTACTTAGCTATCTCCCTACCCCTCATAGGTAGAAGAGATTCATCCAGAGTTTTCAAAAGGCAATATAAAGCTCAGGAAAGTTAAATAGCTTTCTCTAACTCAAAAACCTAAAGAGTAGTGAACCAAATTTTAACTTTAATATGTCAGCTTTAAGTTCTACCTTTTGATCTTATGCTGAAATCATTAGAAGTAAGATAGATACTATTTGCTTAAATATACACAAGTTCTGTGTTTTTGAATGAAATCTACATTGGAAGCATTTGAGAATCTCACAAACATGTTTTCCTGAGTCCCAGGGCTTTGTTCTTGGTACTAGCCACTGATGAAGATAATTTCACATTTTCAGGCTACTAAAATTTTAGAACTATTCTGAATTTTCAGTATATTACCTCTGGATTTTGATGCCAATGTACCCATTCTTTCAGGTAAAAATGTGGAGATCTTTATTGTGAATAATCCTTATGAGTTATGGTAGAGTTATAGACTTGGTTGGGGCAGGCTCCAGAGCAAATTAAGAGAAGGACCAGGTTATGATATTTTGCACCATCTATTATACTATGTATTAAGAAATTTTGGGGAACACTGACAAAGAAGACAGAAACTGTTGTCAAAGAAAATGTAAAGATTTCGAATGGATATGTAAGGTCCAGTCCCACAGGACCATAGTTGGCGAGACTTGGCTATAATGAACAAAAGTGTGGTTAAAGAAACATTTCCAACTATAGTTATTTTCAACCTTCATTGTCATTACCACTGGCATATCTCAACTCATGAAATTACCTTTGTAAAGATCATCTGTAAATCCAAAACATGCCACCATGATTTGTTAGAAAACTCAGCTGTTAATATATGCTCTCTCACTTTCTTAAGTGTAGGAACTGAGTGAAGTATATTGAAAATGTGAGACTTTATGTTTTATAAATAGTAGTCTATCTTGCTTAATCCTATTCTTTTCTACTTTGCTTTCTTTCCAGACCTTGTAAATTGTTCAATCCTGCGTTGCCTAGCTTTTTGTTATAGTTAATTTCAATTTTAGCCATTTGCATCAATAGGAATACATTATATAATTTTTGAAACCTGAGGAGAAGCCACTGAGAAGTCAAGACAAGTTGAAAGCATCAGGGCAGGTCTTTGGAGATCAAGCAGAAATGCCAAGGCCAAGTAAAATTATGGGAACAATTTGTTCAACTATGATAAAAACACTAATAAAAATGTTTTTACATGACCTCAAGGCAAGAGGCTTAGAAGGTTTGTAAACTGGAGAAATACGGAGAATATGACTGGGGAAGTGACAAAACTGAGAAGGTGTCCCTGAACAGCTCTAGTTGAGTTCTAGTGGTGTCAAAATAGAGATGGAATGGGGACAATACATTATCATTACAGACTCAAAGAACTTGAAAAGTATTCAGCACAATTAACAATTATAAGATTAAGTAGAAAGAGAAAGGTGTAGAGTCAAAATGCTCAGATTAGAATTCTAGATCTGCCCTCTTACTGGCTATATTGACAAAAGACAGATTACAGTTCTAAGACATGGTTTTGTTATTTTGATATAAAGTAGAAATTTTATGCCAAGTAGTTTATGTAATGAGTTCATAGGCTATTTTAAGAAAAGAGTAACATAATTTAAACAAAAGTAATTTGTAAAATGCCTTGCACATTTAGCTTTTAATATTAATCATAGTAATTTAGATATGACATCAAAGTAACATGGAAATATATATTTTAGATGCTATATAAATATTAATTTTGCTATTATTATTAATAATAAAACTGATAACACTAATTCCCTTTTCCTTTCTTATTCCAAGTGAAAGAAAAGAAAACATAAAACCCAGAATGATACGTCCCGATTCACTGAATTGTCTCATTATCTTAGAATTTACTTTTATCAAAAATATATGTATACATATTTATGCCTTGTAATTGAATTTATTGATTGAAAATGAAATTAATATATATTGAAAACCAACTAAGTTTGGCTTTGTGCTGGCATCTTAGTGTCTATTTATATAATCCTCATAGCAATCCTATAACATAGTTCTCATTGTTTTATTTCTCATGCAGATGGTGAAACTGAGAATGGTTAAATAACTAGCCCTAGAGGACCCAGACCCAAGATATTCAAAGCTCATGATCTAAGTGGAATAAGAATGGAGAAGGTCAATAAGAAGGAAAAGTAACAAAACTCAAATAGGGAAATATCAGAATTTATACTTCCAAAACGTGAATCAGTGATATTGAAATCAAACTTGAATAACTGCCACAAATGTAGAATAAGAACAAAAATATGCAAAAAAGTAAAAGAACATGACAGACTAAAGATGAGTACATCATTGAGAACATGTTACTGACTCACATATTATTGAAGGAAATGTTGTGTCTACCCAATCCATAGTTGCTAGAGGTTACGAGAAAATTTGCATATCCTCCAAAAAAAACCACTGACTTTTCTTCGGGATGTTATTTGGAAAGAATATTAAACTAACATACTAATTTTCATAGCAGTAACAACGAGGTTCGAGAGTCATAGAGGGGTATTATCACATAGACTATCCTAAGGAGACTTCTTCAACATATGTTTCTTTCACGTTTTACTCCCCCATCTTGTCATCCTTATCTTCCACCACTTACATTTTAGTCGTTACTGTGAAAACAGTTATACATCCACCAAATTTGTTCTGCTTTCTTCTATAGTATCAGAGCTTAAATTAGACACGTGGTTGCCCAGATAGAGACTACATTTCACAGCCTCCCTTGCAGCTAGTTATGACAAAATGCCAATGGGGTGTGAACAGAGGAGAGATAAGCAATGCCTGCCTTGACCACTTAAAAGGAAATTGATGCCCTGTCCTTGTTCTCTTTCTATCTTCTTTAAGCCATTTCATTTTTATATCTGTTTTTATCCCAAAGAACAGCAGCCATATCTAACTATCTGGAGAAAGGCTAATAACTGTAATTTTAAAAAGATGGTGTTTTTTGTTTGTTTGTTTTCAAGAGACAGGGTCTCATTCTGTCACCTAAGCTGGAGTGTAGTGGCATGATGATAGCTTACTGCAACCTTGAACTCCTGGGCTCAAGTGATCCTCCTACCTCACTCAGCCTTCTGAGCAGCTAGAACTGCAGGTGTGTGCCACCATGATGCCTGGCTACTTTTTTAAAAAAAATTTTGTGAGACAGGTGTCTCACTATGTTACCCTAGGCTGGTAATGCAAGCACAATGAAAACAGGAAACTATCTTTTGTTTTCTCTTAGTCTCCTATACCTAGAACAATGTTAAGGACCTAGAGGTACTCAATACATTTTTATTAGATAGATATTTATTATTATGCAGTAATGAAAAGTACAGATGAAGGAACATCTTGAGTTTTAACCTTAGCTTCAATGCTTACTGACTGTATGACCAATTTAAAATTGTTTTGCCTCAGTTACTTCATCTGTAGAATGGGAATAACAGTGCTCATTTTCTTACATAGTAGTTATAAGATTTGAGCGAGTTAATATTGTAATATATTTAAAAGAGCCCCTGGAACACAATTAGCTTCTACTGTATAAATGAAGAAAAATAAATACATGGAAAAATAGGTTTTAAATACTTATTTGAACACTACTAGCATTTTACCATTTCTTACTATCTCTCTAGTTTCCAATTAATAATGATATCAAGTCAGCAAGAAAAATTAAATAATTTTTAAACCTCTCAGGTCACTAAATAAGAAAAAAATTATAGTTAAATGTCATTATAGTTTCTCAAAAATTATTTTTTATTTTAGAAAATAATGTTAAAATTACAAATATGCAAATCTTATAGTTTACTGGACAGCCCAGTTGTTTAAGATAGTGTGGTAGTGATCAAATAGGAAGATCTGTATTTCTCTCTACTTTTTCACATTGTCAAGATTTTTTCTCATACTTTTTAAGAATATATTTTATAAAGGATTTAAGTTGTGTTTTTCTCTAGTGAAGGGGAGGGAGACTGTAACAGATCTGTGATTACCACAAACTTACCTGAGAGTTTTTGTATTTTAATTTCTTAGGAATTTTTATTCTAATTATAGGTCTCATTTCAAATGGTTGGAGTTCTACCTGAAGTTACTAAAATAACTGATGTGGTGTGCTAAATGGTAAATGACTAAACAGTCTAACCAAATTAAAAGATTTTTAAAAATCTGGAAATAGACACAATTGCTATAGAAATTGAGCATATAATGAAAATAGCATTTTAAATTTTGGTGACATTATAATCTTTTTTCACAAATAATGTTGGAATAGTTGGAAAATCATTTGGAATAAAAATAAAATTGAATATAATCTTTACCTAAAAACCAGGAAAAAAATCCAAATATTAAAATAAATTATGGGTAAAAATAATTAAATTATGCAAGTACCAGAAAAAAACAGTGGCAAATTTTTATAACCTAGGAATGGGATTTTTTTTCTATGTAAAACTTCAAGTTTTCCCTAAAAGAAGTATAATCGAATGTTTTATAACATATGAATTAACATTTTTGGTATGGGAAAAATACCATAAGCAAAAGAAAACTGACAAATTAGGAAATAATTTGTTAATGTGTATCGCAGATGAAGAGCTAATATACCTAATGTAGAGAGAGTTATAAAAATTAATAATGATGATGCCAACAAGATAGTGTATCAGAAACCTCTAGGCCCTCTCTTTCCCCCAGAAACATTGAGTTAGCAATGATATATGGATCAAAATATCTCTGCAAGAACTCTAGAGATCATCTAAAAACTTAAAGTCCCTAGATCAGTGTAATACCAAGAAGGGACTCAGAGTTAAAGGGTCAGTATAGTTCAAGGCATTTTATGTGCCTCTCTGTGTTCCTTTTCCTACATGGCATAGCAGGTACAACTAGGAGGAAACTTCTCAGACTGAGGTTCCTCCTTCAGGATAGAAACTAAAGAGTAGGCCACAGAGCCAACCTGTGCCTTGCATGGGGGCTATCTGAGGAAATGGTTTCTGTATAGTCTGACTCAGAGCATTGATGGAACACAAGCAAAGTTTGGAAACTGCTAAAAACAGAGGCAAGCACCACAACACGTTAGAGCTTCAGTTCCACAGGCTGATCCCAGGGGTAACGAGAGATCAGAAAAGGTTTGTGAAGTTCTAGAACTTCTAGTTGGGCAGGCTGGTGAAGGTTTTTCCCTGCACAAAGCCAGTATAAAAAGACTGGTTGAGAGGATTGTTTATTCAAATGTCAATCCCAGGAAATGATTATAAGGCATACAAAGAATCAGGGAAATAAAACCCAAACAAAGGAACAACATACAACTGCAGGAGCTAACCCTAAAGAAACATGGAACTATGAGCTGTGAAACTAAGAATTTAACATGACTCATAAGGATGCTCAATGACCTAAAGAAAGAACACAGACAGACAAGCAAACACAATCAGGAAAATGATGCATAAGCAAAATGAGAATAATTAGCAAAGAGATAGAAACTATAAAAAAAGGAGAAACTAGAAACTCTGAAGCTGAAAAATACAATAACTGAACTGAAAAATTCACTTTAGAGGCGTTTGACAGCAGACTTAATCAGGCAGAAGAAAAGATCAGCAAACTTAATGATATATCATTTGAAATCATTGAGTGAAAGGAATAAAAGGAAAGAAAAATGAAGAAAAGTGAAGAGAGTCTAAGTGACTTATCAGACACTATCAAGCAGACCCATATATGTATTATAGGAATTACAAAAGGAATAAAGAGAGAAAGGGGGACAGAGCTTATTTAAAGAAATGATAGTCAAAACCTTCCAAAATTTGAGGAAATAAATGGATATTATACAAATTCAAGGATCTTCAAGAATTCTCAGTATAATAAATCTCAAAGAGATACACAAAAAATACATTACAATAGGACTGTCTAAAGTTAAAGACAAAAAGCCTAACAGAGAATCTTGACAGCAGTAAAAACAAAAAAACAAACAACAAAAAACAAAACTAGTTCATCATATACAAGAGAATGTCCATAAGATTATCAGCAAATTTCTCAGCAAAAATCTTTCAGGACAGAAAGATATGTAATAATATATTCAAAGTGCTGAAAGAAAAAAAAAATCTGTCGGCCAAGTATACAGTACTTAGAAAAACTCCTTCAATCATGAAGGGGAAATTAAGACTTTCTTGTATAAACAAAAGGTGAGGGAGTTCATTACCACTAGACCTACTGTACAAGAAATGCTAAAGGGAGTCCTTAAAGTTGAAATGAAAGGACACTAGAGGGGAGCATGAGAACAAATGAAAATATAAAGTTCTCCAGTAAAGGTAAATACATAAACAAATATAGTACCTGCATTATGATAAATTTGATACATAGAAATTAAATGGCAAAAAATTAAAAAACATATACATCTGTGCCAATGAGCATAACATATATGAAGACATAATTTGTGAAATCAATAACCTCAAATTGGGGGATGGAGTTACAAAGAATTACTTTTTTTATATTGATTAAAGTTGTTATCAGTTCAAAATAGAACATTATAACATGAAGACTTTTTATGTGATTGTAATAGTAATCATGGAATGAGTTCGTTGTACACTGGTTACCATTTCAGCACAATGCCTCTCAGGCTGTACTTTTACTACGTGCCTGAGTCCAGTGAGACAGAACACTCACACACACAAGTTACATGAAGCAGGTTTATTACTTAGATAGAGATAGGTAGCAAGAAGACAACGAAACATCAGGATTTATAATGAGCCAGTGCCCTAAGGTTCAGGAACACTGCTTAAAGTTGATGGAGTCCTGTCTGTGTGTGCCCCATTTGTACCATAGCTGAGGACCCCAAAAAGCAGCCTGCCCTAAGATTTATACCTTGGATGGTCACATAACCAATGTTTTAGTTGGCTAAAACAGTGAAGAATATAGTATTTCTAGCAGGGACTAGAACAGAGGCTGGGCTGTTCTAGCCAATCCCTTCTTACCTGAACATGTTGCATTCCCAGTACATTTCATAGTTATTATTGAGAACTATAAGTGAGAAACAGGGGAGAACTGGGTCAGCTAAATATCACCAAGAGAAACATTCTTCAGTCCACTTTCCTACCCAGACAGCCCACTTAGCAAAGCTTCCTGCAAACCTTCTCATGTGTGAGGGCAGAGGTTTGTCTTGTCAGACAAATGTATTACCTTGCTTGACACAGTTCCAGAGCAACACTGTTGAGCCAGTGCCAGAATACTTTTACTAGACCTAGGAAGACTAAAAGTAGGATGACCAAGCCTTCCTGGAGCAGTGACCTAAGCCCTGCGTATCAGCAATTCAGGTAACAAGTTGCTAAAGAGGTCAAAAAAGGATCTTTTGCAACCGATGAACTTGCTTCCAAATATCATTTATTTGTATCGCTATACTGCCAAAGGTATTTCTCCAGGTATAGGAAGAGATGTTGGCAATTGCACACACTCTTGCCGGTTGCGCTAAAAGAAAGTCTTTAAATATTCTGTTGTCTAAAACAACCCTCCAGAGGGAGTTGAAGGATCTCTTCTGGTTTGATAAGATATCAGCAGGGGAGAAAGCAATATCTTTCTTGGTCAGAGATTGGTTTCTTGTCATTGTTGCATGGGCACTGACTCCTATGTATTATAGCAAAGATATAAAGCACATAAACCCCAGAGTCAGTTACACATTCTGGAAGGTTCCTAGTAAGCCTGCTGAACACCTTTAGGCTGTTGGCCTAATAGTGCATCTCATTCCCAGGAGTGATATCAAGGGGCACACCCAGCATGCTCCACATTCAGGATCCCACCATCCACCAGCTTTCCAGGCATGACATTGCCCATCCTCTATTTGGGTTACTCCTAGTTGCTCACAGAGAACGATGGTAGCCAAGCTCACCAACCAGATTGCTTGAGACTTCCCTGATTTTTGTCCATAATTTTCCCTTAGATCACGAATCTCCCTTTCTGGCCTACATTGAACATTTTGGTTCCCCCTTAAATACCTTAGGTACCATCTGATTACCCATTTTCTGAGCTCTCCAGCCCCAGGAATGATCAATCACATAAATGCCCAACAATCAGAGGAACATGCACCATGGTTTCTGGTTTCCATATTTCTTTCTTTCTGCCTTAATACATGCAGCCACCTCACTCATATTTCTGGGGGAGGGAGTGATCTATGTCCCACTAACTTCATCTAGCTGCCTTTTCAGACACTTCACCCCTAGGCCGACGTCTCTGTACTGGAAGACATTGCCCTTACTGCTTCAGTGGGAATCCACGGTTCTATCAGACTAGACCTTGTTCACTGCACCAATTTTATGACACACTTTGCCTGATTAGACCACTCAATGGAGATAGGACAATCTCTTCAACAAATGGTGTTGGGAAAATTGCATATCTATATGCAAAATAGTGAAGTTGGACCTTATTTTACATCATATATAAAAATTAATTCAAAAGACCTAAATGTAAGATCAAAAGCCATAAAATCTCTAGAAAGAAACATAGAGGAAAAAATTTATGGCTTTGAACTTGGAAATGATTTTTTAGATATGACAGAAAATACACTGGAAACAAAAGAAAAAAATAGACAAATTGGAATACAACAAGCTTAAAAACTTTTGTGAATAAAAGTACACAGTAAATAAAGTGAAAAGGCAACCTATGGAATGGGAGAAAATATTTATAAACCATATAACTTATTAAGGGGTTAATATCCATAATGTATAATATAAAGAACTCTGATAATTCAACAACAAATACATCAAAAAAGCCCAATTAAAAATGGGACAAGGACTTGAATAGAAATTTCTCCAAAGATGATATACAAGTGGATAACAAGCATATGTAAAGCTACTCAACATCATTAATTATCAGAGAAATGCAAATCAAAACCATAGTGAAGGCCAAGCACAGTGGCTCACACCTGTAATCCTAGTACTCTGTGAGGATCACTTGAAGTCAGGAGTTCAAGACCAGTTTGACCAAGCGTGAGACCCTATCTCTACAAAAAATAGAAAAATTATCTGGGCGTGGTGGCACAGGCACACCTGTAGTCTCAGCTACTTGGGAGGCTGAGGCAGAAGGATCCCTTGAGCCCAGGAGTTGGAGGTTGCAGTGAGTTATGATGATGCCACTGCACTGTAGCTGAGGTAACAAAGAAAGATCTATCTCAAAAACAAACAAACACCAATCCCCCCACCCCAAAACCAAAAATACAAAGAAAACAAAATAATAACCCACAGCGAGTTATCACCTCACATCTATTAGGATGGCTACTATAAAAAAATATAAAATAAGAAAATACCAAAAGTTGCTAAGGATGTGAAGAAACTGGAACTTTTGTGCATTGTTGGACTGTAAAATGTTGCACGTGGTGTGACAGACAGTATGGAAGTTTGTTAAAACTTTAAAAATAGAACTACTAAATGATTCAACAATACTTCTTGTGTATGTATACCCAAAAGAATAAAAAGCAGGGTCTCAAAGAGATATTTGCAATCCTATGTTCAAAGCAGCACTATTCGCAGCAGCCAAGAAGTTGAAGAAGCAAGTCAAATGTCCAATGATGGATAAATGGATAAACAAAATGTGATAAATACATACAATGAAACGTTAGTCAGCCTTAAAATTAGGGAAGGAAATCTTGCAATATGCTACAACATGGATGAACCGTAAGGAAATCATGTTATGTGAAATAAGCCAGTCACCCGAAGATGCATACAGTATTATTCCACTTAGATGAGGTATCTATAGTACTCAAATTTGAAGAAATAGAAAGTAGTATAGTAGTAGTAGTGGTTACTAGGGACTAGGGGGAGGGGAAAAAAGGAAGTTGTTATTTAATGGATATAGAGTCCAGATATGCTAGATAAAATGCTCTGAAGGTGTCTCAGAGAAGTGTGAATATATTTAACAATATTGAGCTCTAAAAATGGTTAAGATGAAACATTTTATGTTATGTGTTTATCACAATAAAAATGGTATAAGCCAGGTGTGGTGGCTTATGCCTGTAACCCCAGCACTTTGTGGAGCTGAGGTAGAAAGATTGCTTGAGCCCAGGAGTTTGAGACCAGCCTGAGCAACATAGCAATACCTCGTTTCTACAAAAAATAGAAAAATTAGCCAGGCTGGGTGGTATGCACCTGTAATACCAGCTACTCCAGAGGCTGAGGCAGGAGGATGGCTTAAAACCAGTAGTTCGAGGTTGCAGTGAATTACGATGATGCTACTGTATTCTAGCCTGGGATACAGAGTGAGACTCTGTCTCAAAAAAGATAGTTTAAAAAATATGCAAAGAAATAAAAAACATAATGAAAAAGATTAACAACTCTATAAAAAATGGGCTGAAGATATGAATAGGAAATGCAATAAAAAAGAAATGAAAAGCCCTTTAATCAATCCCCCACTTTACTAATGAAAGTGAAATACAAAATACTACCATAACACTTACCAATAAGATTGTCAAAAATTAAAAAAATTGGATAACACTTAATATTGGCTGGATTACATAAAATAGGCACTCTTACTCATTTCTGGTGGGCATGTAAAAAAAACAAAACAAAATTACTTGTAGAGGGATGTGACATTATGTAGAAAAATTATACATTCTTTTACTCTTTGGCCCAACAATTTACTTTTAAGAATTTATTCCAAAGATTATACTAGAAAAAATACAGAAAAATATTTTCTATGAATGATTCATTGCAGTACTATCTCTAAGAGCAAAATATTGGCATAATTCCAAATGCTTATTAATAGGGGCCTAGTTGAATTAGTTATAATACATAAATGCAATGGAAAATGTGTTGCTATAAAAATTAGTGAGGCCGGGCGCGGTGGCTCACGCCTGTAATCCTAGCTCTCTGGGAGGCCGAGGTGGGCGGATGGTTTGAGCTCAGGAGTTTGAGACCAGCCTGAGCAAGAGCGAGACCCCACCTCTACTATAAATAGAAAGAAATTAATTGGCCAACTAATATATATAGAAAAAATTAGCTGGGCATGGTGGCGCATGCCTGTAGTCCCAGCCACTCGGGAGGCTGAGGCAGTAGGATTGCTTGAGCCCAGGAGTTTGAGGTTGCTGTGAGCTAGGCTGATGCCACGGGACTCACTCTAGCCTGGGCAACAAAGTGAGACTCTGTCTCAANNNNTCAAAAAAAAAAAAAAAAAAAAAAAATTAGTGAGAAATGCCACCAAGGATGTATAAATTAGAGAAAAGTATATACACAATGGTACTGCTTATCTAAGAAAGATAAATGGCATCAATCTCTACCTATCCATCCATTTATCTAACACTCATCTATCATCTTATAATTTTAAAAATTTAAAAATCAACCATGAAGTTTTAAAAATGCTTAGCTTTAGGGGTTGGGGAGAAGAATTGAATAGAGTGCTAGCCAGACTTCTCTGAATATATCTTGTTTTGTAGATTTGACTTTGGAACTACGTAATATTTTTAGGTAATTATGGATCAAAGTAAATAATGAAAAAAGCAATTGCTAAAATATAAAACAAAATGAGCATGTGAACCCAAATTGTTACTGCGTTGGTGGCACAGCCACACAGAAATAACTATTCCAACTGATTTTGAAACGTCATAATTTTTATCTGTATCCTTCTGGGCTACATCTGATGGAAGAAATAGCTACCAAAATTAAGTGAAAAAATCTTAAAGTGTTTTTGGAAATTATATTCTCCAAGTATCATTATCCTGAAATTTTTCTATGCGTATTATGTGGTTCAGCAAATGAGTAAATCATGATGATATTATTAAGAACAAAAATTTTCAGCATTGAAGAAAAGATAAAGAGATGGAAAATAGAAGATATTAGGTAATTTCCTTGTAGTCCTGAAGTTAATTTTTAGAAACATCGGTATGAACTCATGATATTTTATTTTAAACATAAAAAGCTAGTAATAGAAAAACAAATAAATATACACATGTGAAACACATTTCCTAACTCTGTCCATTATAGAGGCATAAAACCAAGTACAATAGAAGCGAGCACTCCTCAGTGCTCATTTGGGATACTAACCATAATTAATTAAGGCATATAAGTGAAATTTAAATCCATGAGTTCACAGTAACACTTAAAAAAGAAAGGCCCCAAATGCAAGAAAGTATCTATTGGTTACCTCTGAAAGTTGCAAAAGAATCAACTCATTATTTTGAAACTGGTAAACAAAGGAAAAGGTTTCTGCAATTTCTGTAGTAAGCTCAGCCTA
>VSMD01037087.1:0-38707 GCA_008750895.1 Mirza zaza
GTGTCATTTGTTAGGATAGGAGCACTGATGAAGAATCACGTTTGGGTGGGTGAGTGGAGAAGAGTTCAGTTTTGCAGCTTGAAGGTCTGAAGAGCAGAGCAGTACATTTTTAATGATTAAATTTGTATGACTGGTATCATGAAATGAGAGGTCCAATCAAGAATGCTTAAATCAAACTGGGCACGAGAAGGGAGATTCTTTGACTTTTTGTTGTTGTCTGTTTAGTTCTATTAATCTACATTAAGAATCAAAACCAATAAGAAACAATGTGTGTGTGCACGTACTTTAACTCAGTTTTAAGTTTACAACTTTTTAAAACCTCATTAATATAATGAAGTCGGAAGATCTTAGGGGGTAGAAAAGGTCATACAAATTGTATAGAGTTGAACAAATTTGCTCCCCAAAAGTTTGTGAAAGGCCCCTAGGTCACTCAGTGAGTAAACGATAATGTTAGGAATCAGCCAGTGCTGTACTGATAACTGGAAAGGTGCTAGTTCCAAGGCTTGGTTCTTAGCCTGGCTAATCACCCTATCACCTGGGGGCTAAGGGGTGGGGGAGGGGGGGCTACTATACACGCACATGCTGGGTCCCCGTCCCTGGAGATAGATAGTCACCCAGAAAATCTGGGGTGGGGGGGGGCTACTATACACGCACATGCTGGGTCCCCGTCCCTGGAGATAGACAGTCACCCAGAAAATCTGGGGTGGGGCTCAGGGGCATTTTAAATGCCTTCCAGGTGATCTGATGACTGGCCAGATTCAGGACTCACTATATTTACTACCCTGTGATACCAATTCCTTAGATCATTTTATAAGATTTTAAAATTGATATGTAAAAACAAATTGCTTTTATTTCCTCCTAATTAAATGCTTTCAACTTATAAGGCAACCAGAAGTATTCATTATGAAAAGTATTCATCACTGGATTCAAATATTTTAAATTCACAGTTGGACACAGAGGTGAATGCTAAAAGGCTCTTCTATTTCTGTGGAAAAATAACGTATGGCCATATAAACACTTCCCTTTTATAAAACAGAAATCCTTGGCTGTGCTAAGATTTTTCTACACATTTTAAATAGTTCACTGCTCCTAAGAGTAAAATGTCTGAATGAGGCACTTCACTCTCAGCGTCTTTTTGGAAAAAAGTAAGATGCGATTGGTCAAAATCAGGCCCAGTTTATTCTTTGTCGACTTTAAAACACTCAAAAGGATAAAAAAAAAAAAAAAGGGATATTTCATATAGAAGAGTGAACATTTTTATTAAACAGCAGTAATATCAGATTTTCTAAACACTACCAACAAGATAGTAAACTTGGAAAACTGAGCGAAACTGGATAATACCAGTATGACATAAAATAATCCCTTAAGCATTGGTAATCGACCTAGACTTCAGTGAAATAAGAATCACAGAGATCAAAGTGAGGGGAAGCAATGATTAAGGACGTAAATGAAGGAAAGAAAAGGGGGCAGGAATTGTAGGTGGGGAACCGGCACCTCCGGCTTCAGCAGAGAGATGAACACAGTGTGTTCTTTTAGTCTGACTGACCACTATGCCACAGAAACATGCAAATGCTTTCCTGGTTTCTTTCTTTGCAGATTCCATGGCACCTTTGTTTCTGTCTGTTCCCCCTCCTTCCTCTCTCTCTCTTTCTCTCTTGGTGGCCATTAACCACACTGACAGTTTGACAGGCTGAAATAAGGAAATAAAACACTTAAACATTGTTTCCTGATGTATGCATTCATCTTTTCTGCCAAACACAGATATTGAGGAGATACTTCACTCCTCCTGTCAGCTCACTAAATTACACTCCAGCTCGCAGGCGACACCACGCCCAGGCCTCTCAATCTCAGCGCACCTCGGTGCCTACCAGAAGAATATGCAAGGACTTCATTCTCTTCGCCGAAATCCTCCTTTTACCATTTTTAGCACTGAATTTTCTTAAGCTGCAAATTGGAACGTCTGTGTAATAGCTGACTGTTTTCCCATTTTTTAAAAAAAACTGTTACGATTCAATTTTCTGTTTTAGAGTTTCTGAATGCTTTGACTTCGGCACTGGCAAATGAATACTAAACCATTCATTAAATGTTGTACTTTCTCATAACCAATGAAGAGTTTTGACTTTTCAAAACTAGATACTAACTCCCCTAATCATTAACTCTTTGGATAGATCTAACGATAGAGAGAAAAGGTTGATCATGGTATCCCAGAGTGTGCCAGACCACAAGTAATAGATGCTTCTTCCATTCTGATTTGCATGTGGCAACTAAAATCAGACTTCTGGAGCACAAACTTTGAAGGTCTTACAAATAATAATTAACTTCTTCCACATAAGTTTGCTGTGGATTAAATTTCTTTTTTTTTTTGAGACAGAGTCTCATTCTGTTGCCCAGGCTAGAGTGCTGTGGCGTCAGCCTAGCTCGCAGCAACCTCAAACTCCCGAGCTCAAGCAATCCTTCTGCCTCAGCCTCCCAAGTAGCAGGGACTACAGGCATGCACCACCATGCCCGGCTAATCTTTTCTATGTATTTTTAGTTGGCCAATTAATTTCTTTCTATTTTTTTGGTAGAGACGGGGTCTCACTCTTGCTCAGATTGGTTTCAAACTCCTGACCTTGAGCGATCCTCCCATCTCGGCCTCCCAGAGTGCTAGGATTACAGGAGTGAGCCACCGAGCCTGGCCTGCTGTGGATTAAATTTTGAGAGACTAGTGAGTGAGAGGGAACAAAGGAGGAACAACGACTTTCACTTGGTTATTTTCCTTCCTCTGTCACCATTCACAGGAAGGAGAGATTTCAAAGTGAAATATTTAAGAATTTAAAACAAAAAGGACATGAAAAGCAAGTCTCTAGGACTTTTTCCTTGCTGCATGCCTTCAACAGCATTTATTTAGTGCCTACTCTATGCAGTGCACAAGTGTATGTTCTGTGAAAAATCCTGAGAAGAATCCCACCTGTGTCCTGCCCACCTCCTAAGAAGCTTACAGTCTAGAGTAGATGCCACAATCATAAGGAACTAGAATGCAAAGCAGAAGGGGTTTGTTTCCAAGTGGAAATGTAGATAAAATGCTATGGAAATTTAAAGGAGCTAGGAATACTCCTCCCCCAACACCCACCATTGGGAATGTACCCTCCCCCACACACCTTGGCTAAAAGACCAAACAAACTTCCTTGATTTTAACACATACATATCCTATTGTAATTGCTTTTTTAATGTTATGTATTTTCTCTGCCAGGCTGTAAAATCTGTGCTTTGTCTACTTTGTTCATTAGCATATTTTCATGACTGACACTGTGTGCAGCTTGTAATGGGCACCCAACAATATTTGTTAAATGGATGAGTGAATTATCTTGTGATAACAAGAAGCGAATGAATCTGAATCTCCAGAGGATGGTTTTTCTGAGTTTCTTATTTATGTAATTACCTGTCTTGTTGAAGATCACCAAGAAAACAGATGGGAGATTTGTGTAAAAATGCTGGACACTTCAATAATTATAGATACTACATTTAATTAGCACAATTGCCAAAATAGAGCCATGACTGAACGACTATTTTTGTAAAGTGGAGGGTTTCCTTTTATGCACAAGAAGGCCTCTTTACAATCTGATAATCATTAGTGATAACAAGATTAATCATAAAGGTGATGCACAGGAAAACTCTCTGAAGTGTTTTTTTCTTCTCTTTGCTTTGTATCTTTCCCAAGGAATAATACTTTCTTAGCTATTAAAAAAAATGTCCTTTCACTGTCTTCCAAGAATGGTAATATAGTTATTGCTAATATAAATTATCAATAGAAGTGAAAGGTTACTATAGTAAAGATTACAAAACAGTAAATGCAAAGATAGGTCATTAAACAAATCCACTTGAAGAACAGTTCAAACAGATGAGGTTAAATACCTTTACAATAAACTATTTAATATCCAAATTATTTTGGTTTATCAAACATTGTCTAAAATAATATTAGCTACTATTTATTTATTTATTTATTCGGACACAGCATCTCACTCTTGTTGCCCCGGCTAGAGTGCCATGGCATCAGCCTAGCTCACAGCAACCTCAAACTCCTGAGCTCAAGCAATCCTCCTGCCCCGGCCTCCCAAGTAGCTGGGACTACAGGCACGCGCCACCATGCCTGGCTAATTTTTTTTTCTATATATTTTTAGTTGGCCAATTAATTTCTTTCTATTTTTAGTAGAGATGGGGTCTTGCTCTTGCTCAGGCTGGTCTCGAACTTCTGAGCTCAAACAATCTGCCCACCTCGGCCTCCCAGAGTGCTAGGATTACAGGCTTGAGCCACCAGGCCCGGCCATAATTTATTAAGCATTTATTTACAGGCGCTATGCATAGTATTACACAAATGTTTCTTCACTGAAGTTACAATTACCTTATTAAGGAGGTAATTCTTTAATAAGGAATTAACTTCCTCCTAATTAAGGAGGAATTTTTAATGTCTACTTCACAGATAAAGAAACTAGGGCATGAAGGTTTATCCTGGAAGTTGAGGAATACAGCTTCTACTGCGGTTGAACCTCGAAAACATTGCCATTTCAAGTATTCCATTCTTGGCAATCATCCTATACACACTAAGTTTACTTTGGCTTAAAATTCTCAAATATTTCACAAAGAAATGCTTCTTAGTAATGGGCATAGCTGTAAATGGAACTCTTTCAAGCCAATAGTATGTGCAAAATACAAACTTAGTTACTTGATTTGAAAAATAGATCAATTATAACATTCCATTTGTTATCGCAAGAAAAAAGTCTTAAGCAAGTATCTGATTCAAAATACATCTTGATTATGGGCAGGGGATTACACTTGAGGTTATGGATGGATTAAAGACCCTGACACTCGGGTCTTGCTGTTGTTTGCTGAGTTAGGACATATACAGCAGGATAATTTTGACTAGTTTCTCCTACATGCACATCTTGCTCTTGCTTTCTTCCATTGTTCTTTCATTTGTCTTGGTAATGTTTCACCTTTTAAAACATTAAAAAGGAGCACTTTTGGAAAACGGGCACAGAGGAAAAAAAATTGCTCTTCTTGTTCCCCCTTCGCCATACTTTTGGTGTGAATAACGAATTATCCTGACTCCAAAAATTGGATTCTTTCTATCGCCACATATTGCCTTCCAATAGTTTCTGCAGGTTGAGAGAAACTCTGCTTTTGTATGATCTCACACCATTCTCTAAATTTAATTAATATATATTCAGTCAAGGGATAAAGAAGAAGGATAAGATTTTTCCTCCTCAGCCTCTAAGACATCAAAATGATTTGACGCATATCCTACCCTTGACCAAAAAAGACATCTGAACAGCATTGAAACAAAAAAGCTGTTTCCTTTTTCCTACACTTACATCTCTCTCCAGTTCTAGGCTTAAAAATAGAAACTGCACTCATAATAACACAACATTTTTAGTTTATAATATGGAAAATAAAGGTAGCAGGGAGAAAATGGAAAGGACTAGTGGAAATGTATGAAGACAAGAAAAGGAAGTTAGGGGGGAAAGGTTGGATAGAAGGAAAAGAAGAGAAGGCATATGCTGAAAAAAATAAGGGAAGGAAACAGAATCTTTTTGTTTTATCCATGCCCTTTGGTAAAGTTAAAGGTTTGCTTTAAGACAAAATTGCCTCTTTCAATACTCAATGATATTTTATTTCTGTGTAACTTCCTCCTCAAATAGGTTAATTACAGAGGCAATTAGCCTAGCTACACACAGGATGTCACTATTCCCTTATATAAATAGAACGAGCACACATGTTTCAGGCAGAGAAAAATATCTGTAAAGACCAAATATCAAAGTGTTACGAATTCTGTGCTGTGAGATGCTATTTTGCCCAGTTTGGGTTCAATTTCACTGTTGTCATCATCCTTATTTACCAAACAGGCTTTAGGTTTCACCATTAGCATGGAAGTTCTTACGTGAACTAGGAAAGTTTGCTCAAATTATAAAAAAAAAAAAATGTCCAAAAAGAAGAGGGACCATGGCACTAGGTAACTAAATAGGAGTAAGTAAGGCCTTATTAGCAAGGCAAATAGATAGGAAAAATGGAGCTGGAACTGAAAATAGCTAATTTTATTAGTAGTTTCAACAAATGTTCTGACCTATGCTGCCTCCTAGGTTTTTTGCGCGGGTACTTTATTTTACATATTCAGAGTTTGGAAATTAGTGACTACCGTGGTTCTGAGAGCCAAGTGGTTTGTAGTGCAAGAGGTTTTAAAGTAAGCTTTTCTAAAAAACTGGTAGCATGATCTAGTCTTGGCAATACGCATGGAATTCACAGGAAAAGGTGTTAAATCACTAATAACGGCATCCATTTTAGCCTGAAACCCCTAACTACTGATTATTGTTTGTACATTTATCCAAACCAAAATGATAAAGTGCTCTTCAACAGAATAAATTGCTGTATCTAGTACTAAATACATATTCATAGAGGGCACTCCGTCCTTCTCGATGGTGGCCACCCAGGATGACAAAAATGAAAGATGCTGATGACACACTAAACATCTATGGTTCATTAGCTTGCTTGTTTGCTGTGGTTTTAGTGGAAGCAAGGTCTCAGGTCATATCCTCGTATTAGCTAGCACATTTCTTTCTCTTCTAGGCCACAGCCTACTCAGTCTTGACCAGCTGTCTCAGAAAAGGTTTGCCAATGGTCACAACAGGGCCTGAGAGAGGGAGACAGTGGCCATAACCACAAAGAACTCAAATTCTATTCCTGCAAAATGATGCCCCCACTACATTTTTTTCACACACAAAGAACTACACGTTGCTCATGAATCGATTGAGAAAAATGTGTGCTTCAGCCCTGGGCTTACTCTGCCTGGGTTTGAATGCTGGCTCCGCCTCTTACTAGCTGTTGGGCCATGTCAAGTGACTCAATTTCTCTGTCTCAATGTCCTCAGCTGGAAAATGGGCATAATGATAGTACCTGTTTCCTGGGGTACTTCAGGAGGCTTAAATTATATTTTATAAGCAAAGCCCAGGAACAATACCTGACACAAAGAACGTCCTCAGTAAATGATAGTTACTGTAAGTATTCTGCAGTGAACAAACAGTGAAAGGACTGTTTCTGATTTTATCTGTGTGTATATAGATATATTTGTACATATGTGTGTGTGTATCATATATATATATATATATATATATATATATATATATATAAATTTAAAGGTCTTGGCTTTAAATTTAACCTCCTATAAGAAAAAGCAAAATTTTAAGTGATGGTTAAAATCTACAGGGTACTGCAGTTTGCAAAGATCTCTACTAGCACTTTGTCTCTCTGGGATTTCAATCAAGGCTTACCTGAGTGTACAACAGCAACAAGGTAGAAATAGGCTTTCTTCTTCTACTCCAAGAGTCCAAAGCCACTGCTGATGACACAGGATGGGCAGGGAATGGAGTGATCTCCCTTCCAGAAGATGAACAGCGCCACTGAGAGCTTCTTAAATAACTGTTTTGTAAAAGAGCTCTGGCTTTACTGCTTCTATTTGACCTTTCTGCCCTGTTTCCTCTAGAGAGTTTGATAATGGGTGGGTAAGTCAACTATGCAGGCAAATCAGCTAGGCAAATAAGTGTTTTGACTATAGTGGCTACAAATATAGAGATATGTGCATATGTATATTCTTTCCCATGCACGCACCAGGATAGCTCCAGAAAGCATGACAATTAAAAGTATATTACAGAAATCATAAGCAGCACATGTGGATATTTGCTTCCGTGAAACAGCCAAAAAAAAAATAATGTTATTACAAGTCACACACATGGAGTGCATTCAGTCCCATAATCTTTTCACTTGGGGATTTCCTGCTAAGATTTAGTCCTTTCGTGTCAGACAGGAACCTCTAGGTTTTAAAATTACTAATCTTGCATTTTCAGCCACTGTTACAGCTGATTTGGATTGACTTCACGGGTAACCAGATCAATTGTGTAGACATTAATACTTAAGAGGGCGTGGGGAAAGAGAATCAACTGGAACACTTAGCCTATAAAATGGACTATAAAATCACTATCAGAATAGACACCATAAACACAATGGAATTCTTCACAGCCCAGTTCTTCTTTATACAAATTAGTGCATGGTACACTTCAAATCAGCCCTGATGCTAGGACTGGGTGATCAGGTAAGTAGTTGACACCAGGATTAGAAAGAAATTGCCGTTAACCTGGCTGGTCATTTATACAGGTGGCACTCTTTCACCTCTCTCACTCAACGCATTAGATGAGTTTGGTATTTAACAATTACTTGGCTCTACAATGACCAATCATTCAGAGGTTTTTCTCTCAAATTCTTTAGGATCTCAGAAAGAAAATCACAGTAAGCTAAGACCATGGTAGAAAATGAGGGCCATCAGGATAACAGCATTGTACATGTAATAAAATGTCTTGATCCACCAGTAGAATTAAGGGATTTCCAAAACATCATTCTTCAAACAACTTCATTCACAGAAATGCAAAAAAAAAAAAAAAGGTAATCAAATATTATTATGTCTATTACACACTAAATAAAAATATATCAAATATTTATTGATATTAAAATATATTTATAATTACTGAGCCAGTATTCCTTCTATCCTTAATTCACGTTACTTAATAAAAAATTTACCTGTGAAGTGGTCAATTTCAAAATCGAACTAAATTTTGATGAATTGGTTTTACTAATGCTTTTCTCTTGTTTTCTCTGCTTTTCCCCCTTTCTCACTTAACTCTTGACTTTACTGGGCAAAAAATAATAATGTAGATTCCTTTTTTTTTTTTTTTGCTACATATAGTTTCAGTTTCCCTTCTCACACTCTCTCCTTTCTGCCATCGCCCATGGAACACAGCCAGAAGCCATGCTGGAGAGGTGCCAGCATGTCCCGTTCTTTTGCAATTTGAGTGCCTCTGTATACATCTCAGTTAGGCTCACCTAAGTCGCCATTTACAATACTAAGCAGAAAGAGCAGGTTGAAATAGTCAGCATTTATAAGCCAAGTGGGTTACATGATACAAAATATATAGCCAACTGTAGAATTTATAGCAATAACATTTATGTATCGTGTTACTCCTAGGACAATCCAATTTATAAAGTGCCTGTTGTGTATACATAAGGAATAATCATAAATCATTTACATTAAACAGTGTCAACTGGCAAAACACAACTTTCCCCCTAAATTCTGCACACTGAGATTAATGAGGTTTTTGAAAGGAAGCACACTAAAAAAAAGAAAAAATCAACTCTGATTCATCCTAGGTGAATAACATACCCATATATAGGAGCAGGTGTCTGGCGTATGATTTAGAATACCTATGGAACATCTCTGGAAAATATTAACTTTCTCTGAAGTAGAAGAGATGTCCGTGAAGTGAGCTGGGAATGTGGCAAGAACCCAAATCTGTCACCAACCTCAAGCTTTTTTTTTATTTCCTGCTCAGGAAAGAATGGATTTAAAACAAACAAACAGAAACCCTTCAGGCCCTATTGGAACGATTGTCTGACATGTTTTCATCTACAGGCACTTTTAGAAAACCTGGGAAAGATTATTTAGATTATCTGCTTTGTCTCTGTGACTCCCAGTTAGAGAAAATTCCCAATCAGTGACCAAAGCTATCAAGAGTCCTAAAGTGAAACTCAAATATGTATGTGGATTTTCTCTCACTGTTCACTCCTCAGCTCACGTCCTGTTTAGAGAGGCATATGTCTTTAGAAGTCTGTGCTTTGGGGTCCTGGATTTAAACTCATTCTTCTCCCTAAAAAGCCTTTCAAATTTATAATAGGGAATGTTTTCACAATTCACATCTGTAAAAGCATTTAATCTTATGTGAAACTCACACCTACACAGCTGAACTGGACATCGTATAAGAAAAACATTATTTGGACTTCTCTTACAGTATTCTGGTCCTCTATCTTATGCTTTTAGAAGGGATTACAGACATGATATATTTGTCCTGCCTTAACCCACAGCCTTAAAAATATCCACTGATCTGTTTTAGCCACAGTTGAAGAATAACAAAATTTTTCTTATATGTAAGAATAAATTTGTCCTTTATTCTTTATGTGAGAAATTCACTTCTCCTCCAAACTCTATTGATGACTGATATTACTACAGAAAGAAGCACTTCCCTATCTCAGTTAAAATTAAATTTGAATTTGTAATACAGAGAAAAGAATGGATAGCAAGAAAATCTGTAAGCTAGTGTTCAATGAATGAACTACCTGTATTTCCTAGTCACGGACAACTGACACTGTGTAAAGATAGGTTGTAATCTAGAAAGCAAAGCAAAACAAAAACCATGCACACACACAGAGTGATAAGAGATCCACAAACCTCTCAACTGAAGTAAGAACTGGCGGTAAACAGAGGTTTGGGGGAAGAGGTTTTTTTTGTTTTTTTAAATAACATGTTAATCTGAATAGTCAGATACACTATGGCCTTTGTAGAAATATTTTGAAAACTGATCATTGACCCAGATATCTGTATTTCAGTGGCATTAATTGGTAGGAGAAAAAATGATGTACTTCTTCACAACTGGGGGTATTAAACTTAACAAGGAGCAGTAACAACTTACTCCCTTTTAGTCATAAATGGAAGATTTTGGTTAAAAAACTTATCCATTCATGAGGAATAGTGCTAACTTCAGAGAGTTTTTATTTGTACAAAGAGGCAAAAAGTGCCACAGTGCTCCTTTTTTTCATTTAACATGTTTATTCTCTTAAAAAATCTGGTAAACATGGAATTCTTTCCCATTTTTGATATTTTGATTCACTTAAAAAGAAAAACTCCTGTTGTGCTCAGTAAAGCAACTTAAAACCCCAAACTAACTCCTTCTTGCCAATAAACTGAGGAATCTATGTAAAAATAAAGCATAATTATGACTTCCATCTCAGTGATTGCCTACTCTAGTCTTCACCTTGTTAAAAAGTTATTCTCTTCCCAATATCAATGAAAAATAATCCCTAGGTAGGCATTTTATAAATATCTATATTTTCCTATGATTGACTCAAACCTTCTACCATTTCTCTCTAAACTTCTCAATTAAAAATAATTATTGAGAAAATAACTGACTTCGCCAACATGTTCCAAAATAAAATATGGCTACAAAGACAAAAAACAATCAGCAAATCAACAGGCGATGTGGTCCAATTATCAAAAATGATTTCCTTTACAAATTACTTTCATAGACCTGATTAATACTTTTTCAACTGAACTAAATTGAAGGGATTTAGGATGCATACAGATATAGGCTCCCATAGCAATAAAAGTTGTTGAATCAATATTAGAAAACTTCTTTTTTTAAGATATAGATCTTCTTATAAAGTCTTTACCTTGAATAAAATATTTTGCCTCTTTTTCTTATACAAATAATACTAAAGAAAGCCCCACCACAGGCTGAACCGTCCATCTCCACTTTAGCTAACAAAACGATGTAACTTCTTTCTATTCCTAATTTGATATCATCATTTAAACTACTAGTTATATATTATACTCATTTGGTCTCTTTATGCAAGAAATATTCCTAGTACCAACTCATTGTCCTAGATTGTGATGGATATCAATGCTGTTTTTTGTTTGTTCCAGAAGGCAAACAAAAAACAGCATTGATATTTTGTAGTTTTCTAACCTGGAATCCAATAGGAAATGCACAAGCATCTAGAATTACAGGCAAAATTTCACAAATATGTACCCATTGTGATTTTTCAGGACAGCAAACCATTCTTTTTTTGCTATGTAGCACCCATGCAATTAAAAGTACCCCATTTTCCTCTGGGATACAAATCCAACACCTACTCCATGGAAAATTTTAAAACTGATTCTACCCTCTGCTCCAAGAGAAGCACACAGGATAAGTCAGTCATGTAATGAGAGCAAGTTAGTTCAAAGAGAATTTCAATAGGGCTTCTGGGAAAGAGGCCCTCTCTTTTTCAGCTTGACCGAGAGAAAGTTCCGGTAGAAGCAATGCTCCTGCCACCATCTTGCTACCAAATGAAGCCAGAGACTGAAGCCATATTAGTGGAAGCTAAGAGATGGAGAGAAATTGAGTGCTGTTTACATTTTTGGAATCCAGATATTAGCTCTGTGCCCAGATTTTTCATATGTTAATAAGGTATATGCACACACATTCATACCATCCTTCTCCACAACATTTGCATAGCTGGACTCCTTCTTCAGCTTAACTATTACTGGCTTTCTCTGACCCTGCCTATCTAATATAAATTCTCCTATCTGTACTCTTGACTGAAGAGTCCATTCTACCTGTTTTTAATCTTACTCCATATTGTCAAAATCATATGCCATATGCTATTTATTAATTTAGTACAGAGGAATTTTGTCAGTTTTCCAGTCCTTTTTCATCAAAGCTTACACAAGGCAGGACTATTTTCTCATTGAGAGAAAGAGAAAGACAGAGAAACAAAGGGAAGAAGGGAGATAGGGAGATGAAAAAGGAAAAAAGGGAGGAAGAAAAATAGACTTTAAAAACTGAATATTCAAAGAGAAAAGTCATATAATAAGTTTCATTGAATGGTGAAATAAATTGAGGTTTTGTTTAGACACACACAAGAAAATATATTTTGGTTAAACAAGTATCTTTAGCATAGATTAGTAGGAAAGGATTTTTATGCATTCTGATCTCAATTCCAAGTAGACTTAACTGACATAATTATGGGGCCCCTAAAAGTAACTGCTGGGGCTTAGAAGCACTTGCCACTTCCTTTGAACTGGCTCTATAAATGCCAAGCGTGAGTATTTTAAATTAAATGAATAGATTAATAAACATCTTTGGAATATCCATCATTAAGGCTGATTTATGTTCTGTTGCCAGCAGTAATTCAAAGAAATGCCACGCTATTCAAAAAATATTGCATGTTGTTCTCAACACTTTGCCAATGTTATGACACCATGTAAGTATGACAATATCTATATTCTTTTGCAGTACTAACCATACACAAAAGCCAATAGATATTCTGCTCATATTTATAACTCTGATGAATGGCCTTTCACTTGTAAATTTATAGTGTATCCATAATTTCTTTAGGGAACCAAGATGTTCATTCAAAAAATTGCCACAACATTTATCTAAGCAAAGATGATGGATATGGTTTATGTAATAAATGCTTTAAAAAATTAAAATCATATTGCCAAAAGAGGCATGTTCTTTCCTGGTTTGAGTTTTAAAACCATTTTTAAATGATCAGAACTGCACTCTCAGCAGTTATGATGCTTAATCTAGGTAGCATATTAATACACTTAGTAAATATGCCCAAATACATTATTGTTAGGATTATGTACCATCTTCATGAACTACTGGATGTTAAGTTCAACTTAAATTTCTTATTTTATTTTTTAATTCTATTCCCCTATATAGAGCTATAAAATATAGAATGTATCATTGGAATATAATATTCCTTGTTTATAATGATAGTATTTACTATATTTAGTTCTTCAGGACTACTCCCAGCATACTGCATGGTTTACTGTTAAGCATAACCTATTATATTTTTCTTTTTCTTCCTAGACCTCAAAATGCTGAAATAAACTGTTATAATTTTATCATGACTAAAAATACATATTTTGGCAAAAATCAGCATTAACTAAGCAAGGGTAGCTACTTTATCACAATGTAGACTTTGCTCATTTGGAGAAATTGATGAAGTAGAAGATGATGAAAGATAGCAATTACCACGAAAATAACCAACAAAAAGCAGAATAGTCAATGTTATACAGGTAACGAAGAAATGTACATTGCTATGTATGATGTGTTTTGGTGGCATTTCTATGCTGCTTTCATTTGCCTTCAAATACACACAAGTGTAAGAAGTACATACAAGTGTAAGAAAGACACACAAGTCTTAGCGGCATTTTTTACAAGTAGTTTTCCTATTTAAAAATCCATCCTATTTCTATGGAATCTACAAAAATTGAAGCTGAAAGAGTTTAATTCATTGATTTGATTACACAGAAAACAATCTCCAAATTATCAGCTTTCTTTAGCATTAGCATATCCAGTCAAAAAAAAAAAAGATTGTTCCAAATGCTTGTAAAATTTGCGTGCAAAACATTTCTTACATATTCAGCTATGTTTTGTTTAACAAGCATACTAAAAATAATAAAATAAACATTTTACATACCCCAGTGGATTGCTAGCTCCTTGTGGGCAGGAACTTCTTTTCCATCATCTTTGGGTTACCAATGGCCAGCACAGCACCTGGGATATAACACAACCCCATAAGTGGGTTTGAATTAATGAAATGATACAGTGTTGATTGGAATCCATTCAGAAGATATGAATTGAATAAAATAACCATTCTCTATATCACCTTTCTTCCTCTGTATCATCATTATACATATAATTTATATACATTATAATTGATACATTATTACATTATATTAGATGAGTAGTGTACTTTCTTAAAAATTTAAATGACAAATTTGTTCTGAAAACTCAATTTCTCAGGAATAATTGCTTCTAAATGCTTATTCCATTGCACACTATTATACTCTCTTATTTTGGAGGAAGCAACCCAGTGAAGTGTTTGAGATCATGTCCTTTGGAGGTCCAATTCCAGGTTCTGCCATTTACTATTCACATGGTCTTGGATAAATTACTTAATCCTGCTAAATCCAGCAATCTGTAAAATAAGTATAATTATAGATCTTTCTAATAATGTTGTTGAAAGGACTAAGGGAGACGATGCTTAACATACTGCCTGACACAGAGTATACTGTCTTCCTCTTTCTCTCCCTCCCCATCAGCGTAGTGAAGAATTAAACTTGACCAAAGAGAGAGAGGCATTTGCCTTTGGCTACCAGAAGGTAATCTCCTGGAACTCAAAATGTCATGGGAACATCTCTGTTTGCCTGAAGGCTTTGGCCATTGAACAATCTAACAATGTGATTTATGATGGGTGATTGGAGCCATGCAATATGGGTTTTGCCTCTAGAAGGGAGTAGAAACTAATGGTATCAACCCAACACCAACATCCAAAAGGAGCTAGAGACTAAAAGTCAGCCATGTGGACAGCATATGGTCAAGTCCCAATAAAAACTCTGCCACCAAAGGCTCAGGTGATCTTTCCTTGTTGGCAGGAATATGCTCTGTGCATATTTTCACATACCAGTGCCAGGACAGTAAGGTGTCCTTACTCCATGGTGAGAGGACAATGGAAGTTCCACGTTAGATAATTCCCCAGACTCTACTGTAAGTATTTCTTCCCTTCAATGATTTTAAACTGTATCCTTTTTCTGTATAAATTGTAACTGTGAGTATAACAGCTTTCAATGGGTTCTGGGAGTCTTTCAAGCAAATTGTCAAACCTGAGAATGATTTTAGGAACCCCCTGAACTTGAAATTGGCGTCAAAAGTGAGGGTAGACTTGTGTGCAGAACTGGTTCTCTATAACTTTGACACCAACTAGCTGTATGGTTAGTCAAACTCTCCCACCTTCCTTTAAATCCAGAAAGTCCAAAAGACTTTAAAAGATAACTTACTTTACCACTCAAGTGAACTTAACAAAGACCTCACTGTTAAAACTCACCTTGACTTGTTAGTATTTTTGTATACATTATATGCTGTTGTTTATTTCTTCTTATACAAACTAAAAGCTACCCCTTCTCCTCATTCCCAATAGTAGATATGAAAATGGTTCTGGGGTTTGGATTTTTTGGGGGGGGTAATGTAAGCAGTAGTAATATTTAGAAGTGAATAAATCACACACATGTAAATTTCTGAAGATTATTTATAATATATCTCTCAAAGTCAGATGTAAGGAAACGAACTCATTAAAAGATGTACTGGTTTTCAAGCAAAATATTAATTAAATCATATATTTCGTGTGTTCCTCCTGAGTGCTTTGGTTCCACTATGCAAGAGACTGTTTGCGACCTTATTAAAAAAATTCTTTTTACAAATAATAATTTGATAGGCAGACTAGTAAGACAGTCCCCAAGATCCCCCTCCAACTGGTGAATATGTTATGCATAATCCCTAGGAATGTGATTATAATATATATGTGTGTGTATACATATAAATAAAAAAATATATAACACATAAACTTTAAGACAGATTATTTGGGTGGACCTAACCTAATCACATATCTTTTAAATCTTAGTCTAGAAGTCTACAACAAAGGAAGATGGAAACTGGAAGCATGAAAAGGATTTAACAAATCAATTGATGTCTTCAGGATAGAAGGGGCCACATGGCAAGGAACATAGGTGGCCTCTAGCAGCTATGGGCAACCTCTAGCTGACAGCCAGCAAGGAAACAAGGACCTAAGTACTACTACCCCAAAGTGCCGAATTCCGCCAACAAGAGAATCACTTTGGAAGCAGATTTTTCCCCAGAGCTACAGACAAGAACTCAGGTTGGCCGAATTTGATTTTAGCCTCGTGATATCCTGAGCAGAAAACCTTACCAGGCCATGCTTGGATTCCTGACCTTCAGAACTGTGAGCTAATAAATGGGCATAGTTTTAAGCCACTACGTTTGTAATAATTTGTTGCACAGGAACACAGGATTCTGCAAGAATTTTTTCTTTTTTTTTTTTTTTTTTGGCTTGTCTTCAGTTTTTCACTCTGAAAACAAGAATCAGTTATGGGCCATGTTTCTTTCGCCATATAAGCCCCAGATTACTATTCCCAATACTGACAATTCATGGACCCACTATGAATTACAAATACAAAACGAGGTACTAGGCTGTATTCATTGCCTGTGCAATAGGTCATTTGGAAAAGTCAACTGTCCATCTCTTAGAAAGCATTGAGAAGGCAGTTCTTAAATATGCAGTGAATTACTTCCAAATCTTCTTAGGCCTTTTTAAAGGGTGAAAGTAGGCAGTGATTGTTCTTGAAAGTAGGCAGTGATTGTTCTTGAAGCAAACTTTTAAAACCATCATGTGTTCAGTGCAGAGTACACAGAACCTCTAACTATTTGGAGTAAGTTTGGTGGTCATTTAAAAGGAATCTCTTCGTAGAGGTTTTGTAGAATATCTTCAGAATATGTTACTACAGTTGTTCTCTATCTCATTCCCTTTTTATTCACTTACTACAATGCTACATATTTTTTTTCTAAAGCACAAATCTTATCTAGTGCCCTGCTCAAAATGGCAAATTTCAATGGCCTTTGAGATAAAGTCATTCATTCATGGATGTACTATTTAAGTGTGTACGATATGCTAAGGTGAC
This sequence comes from Mirza zaza, assembly GCA_008750895.1. Lineage (NCBI taxonomy): Eukaryota > Metazoa > Chordata > Mammalia > Primates > Cheirogaleidae > Mirza > Mirza zaza. The sequence continues at coordinate 17,159 of VSMD01037087.1, forward strand.
AGAGATACAATGGTGGCTAAGATAGACAAGGTCCTGTCCCTCGCTGAGTTTTGCTCTTCCAAAAATATACTTCCCATCTTGTTCAATTGGAAGACCATGATTAATCTGTAAGCTAACTCAGGCTTCACTCCTCTGGGAAGCCCTCTGACTCTCCCAGGAAAAATGAGGTGTCCCATTTCTATGCTCCCATAAAACACTGTATCTAATCATATAATAAAATTTGTCATATTGTATTAAAATTGCATGGGATTGCATGACTGCATCTTCCATAAACAGAAAATAGGGAGAGAATTCCAGAAGCACGTGCATCCTAAATTTCTAAAGTCAACAAATGGTTATGAATGGGTAGGTCCTTTGGGACAAGCTAAACCTGGACCTGATCCTCCCCATAGGGTAGGATATAGAGGATATATACATAGTGAAAGGAGAGAGTATTCTAAGTTGGGAGTAGGAATCAGGCTGGGAGATAAGGAATTACAGTCCATGAAATAACCTGGGGTACCCAACACATTTTAGGTATGCTGTGACAAGAATTCCTCATAGTCCCTATGCACACTATCCTAATCATGAGCTCCTGGTGTTCTGGCCCAGAGTAGACACTCCAGGGAACCAGCCATACAGGAACTCTCAGAGACACTGGAGCGGTAGGTAGATTGTCTACCTAAAATCAAACACATATTTTCATCTTCTGTTTAGAATATTTAGTACATCCTTCCACGCTTGTGTGGGAGGGGCAATAAAATGGAATATTTATATTCAAATAAATAATAGCTATGTACTAATTTTTAAATACAAGAAACAAGAACGTTAACAAATTAAAAGTCAAAGTGAGAACAATATTGCATTCTCATGTATGTGACCATTCCTTGGTGTTTTAAAATAATCTTCCAAGGTGTCAAAGAAATACTTAAATTGAGTATTATTACTTAACAACTTATCAGTCTATTGTAGAAAATAGGCTGATATAAATATAAACCAAAGTATGTGGTACTTGGAATGAATTTACTACTAAATACAAAGGGAATGAAATGTTATAATCATTCCGAACTTTATAGAGCATGGAAAACTGAGATTTCCCATAAAAACGACACCCAAATTTCAATTTCCCTATTTTTAATTCTGATAGCTTGGTGATGTGATTCATGAAAATTTGGTGAATTTGAGTAAGATATTTTTCTTTTTATTAAACATTTACAGTGTATAACAAACAATTGGGTTGAATCTGCATTTGTATCACCACGATGAACAGATTATTTATTTATTTATTTGTGAGACAGGGTCTCCTTGTGTTGCCCAGGCTGCCCATGAACTCCTGAGCTCAAGGGATCCTCCCACTTCAGCCAGAGTAGCTGGGATTACAGGTGCATGCCTTATTTTATTTTTTTATTAATATTATTTTTGATTGACAAATCATACTCATATTATATTTATGAAGTAGAATGTGATGTTTTGATATATAGAGATAGATTATTAAACCATGACTATATGAGTATTAAAATTATTTACTTTTTAAAATTAAGATGATTGCTACCTGTAACAGGTGCATTACTCTCTGAAATATCTTCAAATGCATTTCCATATCCTATAAGTCTCGTTCTTACTGTCCCCCATCCCTGGATTGATGGCCTTTCTCCTATCAGGAGGAAGCTGGCTACCATATAAACAAAGGTTGGCCTCTAGTCAGCTTTGAGTTTCAGAGCTAACCTTTGGAATTTTTAGTGAGACAACAATCTTCAATGACAGAATCTGAGAGTAAAAAGCAGTGAAGATTTCCATTGCCCTTCTCAAAACAAAAGCAAATTGTGGATATTAAACAGAGCTGGTGGGGAAACTCCCACGCACCGAGGGAGGAAGAGGAGAAAATTTGGGGCAAAGACAGAGGCAGAAGTAAGGTGAAGAGCTTGCAGGTAGGGTCCCAGCTTTCTCCAGGTCTTGATATTTAGCCTCCGAGAGGATAGGCAGAAGTATATCAGCTGGATAAAAGCAATCCAGGCTTGGCCCCGTGGCCTCACTCCTCTTTCCTGGACATCACTTGGGGTTTGGGGGTGGCGCAGGGAATCCCTGCCTTATCCATCTAGCTTGGCAAGAGAGAAATGAAAAAATCACTGGTGAAGGGTAGACATCTGATGGATTGAGTTCAGATTGGTTATTTATTCCTCACAGGTGGCATGCATGTGCAGCGATTGTGAAATCCCTATGCTCTGCTCCACCCTCTCCACCTCCACACACACAAACACGTGCACAACACGGAGGAAGGCTGGGAAAGCCCCGGGATGGGGAAAAGAGAAGGACTTCAAGTTCAAAGGCAATGGCAGTCACAGCAGCTGCACTGGCTCAAAGTCCAGGCAGGGCTGCTTGTATCAGCAGCCGATTCAACAAGGACAGAGGGCCCTGGGTAGAGACAAGACCAGGGGGCAGAAGCCAGGAAGGATACAGAGGTCATCTCAAGGACCGGCACGCACACTGTCCACGCCAGCCGCGGTCATGTCATATAGACTCCCCAGAGATGGTTTCTTTAGCTGGGACAGGGGCAGGGCTGGCACCGGCGAAGTTTGGAAGCAGCCAGGTTGGGACACGATGTTAAGGAGGTGGCACCCTCAGGGTCCTGCAGGTGCAGGCTGACACCCGAGAGTGGCGCTTCAGATATTCTGAATCCTAGGCCCCTCGCTCACCCCACCCTAGTCCTGGGAACCAGACAGGGAAATGGGAAAACTAACACACCAAACAAAACAATTTGCTATTTTGTATTCAATTTTTACTCCATTTCAACCTGCCCAGCAAGGCAGGAGCTCAGGAGCCAGCATAGATCATGGAAACGGCTCTATTTTTCCTTGTATATAAGAGTAAAAGTATATGAATGTGGATCCCATTAGATGTGTCTCAAAAATGATTACAATATTTTAGCAGACATTTCCCTATTTAAATTATTCCGACCATTGTGAAAAAAATCTTTTTTTTCTTTCTACGTTTTCTATCAGGTCCCTTTCTTCCCATGCTATTGAAAATTACATGTTACCCTACTCACCATACAAAAGGAACCAAGAACATCAATTTCCTAAGAGTCAGTAAGAAAGATGACCACTTGTACTTCTCTGCCAGCCTAAAGTATATTTCCTAGCATTCTCTTGTGAAGTCTGCCAAAAAGATACATGATCTGAAATCTCAAATTGCAATAAATCTGAGATACTGTGGCAACTTGCCTAATTTAAACCTTAAAATGTGCATTGTGGTTCTTTTTATGAATTCCAAGAACCTCCACATTTTTCTGTCTAACAAAGGAGGAAGCAGTGTTCCTATGGAGGTAGGAGTGTTACATTGCAAACTGCACTTGGGATCTGTGGGTTCTACCTCTGCGTGCTACCAAGCTAGCTGAGTGTTCTTGGAGAAGTCACTTGATCTTTCAGGGTATTATGTTCAGCACATTAAAGGGCTAGCCTACACAATTTCTAAAGTTCCATCCTGCTGTAATATGTCTACCTCAAGTAGATGGTAAACTCTGATTGTGCCTTAACACTTCCAATTCGTGAATGAAGTCATAAAAATGTTAACTGATTTGCCAATCACAGTAGAGAATTGGTAGCATGAGAAGAAAGAAACAGATATTAAGTGAGACTTGGGTGATCAGTAATAATCACAATAGCAAACACTTTGATATTTTATAGTAGTTACTATGAGTAGACACTATCCTACATGCTTGCTTACTATGTATCTGGCTTAATTCTCAGAACAATCCTATGGGAGAGGTACTTTTATTATACCCATGTTATAGATGAGAAAACTGGCACAGACAGACTAAGAAATGTGCTCACGTTCACACAGCTAGAAAGCCTTCAGCTAGCTCTGCTCCCTCTATTAATTGCATCCAAAAGAATACAATTAAAACACAGTGAAAAGTGCATGACAAAAGAAATTCTAGAATTACTATGTACCAGAAATACTTAACATAACCACTTATGAAACTAAAGTTAAATAAGAATGTAGAAAAAAAGTTACAGAAAATTTATCACGAGGTAGCAGTACATAGATGCAGGCAAAATTGAAATTGGAGGACATAATCATTATTCATTTCACTCCATAGATAAAGGAAATTAGTTGACTTAAAGTAGTGGCAGGACGGTGCCTCCCTGCCTAGAAATCAAGTATCCTCTTTTTCAGTCCAGTGCTCTTTCTGCTGTTTTTCGAATACATACTTTTGGAAAAGACAACAGCGGTTGAAAGTGCAAGCTCTGAAACCAGACTACTGAGTTGGAATTCCCATTCTCACTCCCTGGCTGGGTGATCTTGGGCCTCAGTTTCCATATCTGTAAAATGTAAGAATACGTACTGCATACAGTTGTTGTAAGGATTAAAATAATTAATACATATTGAACACTTAGAACCATTCCTGGTACTCACCAGGCACCTAATAAGGGTTGGTCTTTATTATTGCTACAATAGCAATGGCACATTTGGAAAATAAGATAAAAAAAAATCAAGAGCAACTCAGCAGCGCAGCGAAGAGAGTGTAGAAGGTTTGTTAATAGCATTTGAGATATATCAGAGCTTCTATCTAAAAACTTTATCCCTTACTCTCTTAAGCACATCATAGAGAAAAGAGAGTTAAATAAATTTTTGTCAGGACTACAGATCCAGGAAATGCTAAAGGAAGTTGTTTTACCAGCAAAGTTTTAGGCAGAAGTCCTTGCTTCCAGTCTTTGCTTTATCATTGGTGGTTGGACCCATGAAAGTCAGCTCATGTCTCTGAATCTCAGTTTCCTTCTTGGAACTTTCCTATCTAGGGATACTTTTAGAGGTTTCTCAAATTTCATTAATAACTGAGGTTAAAAAGGAGATTTCATACATTAATTTTTAAAATTCTGGCCAAGTGAACAATACACAACCTTTATTCCCAAAATTTTTCTTTTCTGTTTTGCATCAGATTTCCTGCCATCATTAACTTGGGTGTGATTATAAGAAAACATACATAATTTGCAATTCAAGCAGTCTTTAATCTTAAAAGGATTTCCATGGGTGGAAGAAACAGAGAACAAGTCCCCTAGCTCTGTCCTTGGCATAGCCCACCACTTGCTCAAGGGATCTTAACTCATAAAGGACGAGCGCTGTATAGCTTTAAAATGACTTCATTCCCATATTTACATATTTTTAATAGGGCTATGATGAATCTCCTTCCGCTTGACTCCTATTTTGAGCTGTGATATTTTAATCTCCATTCTTGCTGCAACTTAGCAGATGAATGTGCAGTGTGACAGAGCTCAGAGGAAATAGTATAAATAAAGCAAAGTGGAGCTATGACATCTCACATTTTATAGCTTTTTTATTGTAGCCGAAGCATAAACAGAGCACAGCTATGTTATACTTACCGCTGTGAGCACTCCCTCAATCCTCACCCCCTGTTGCTTTTAAAAAGACAGTGCTCTTATTCAGAAAGCTCTGGCTGTGGGTAACATGGCCCCACCAGGCCAGCCATCCTCTGCCCCAAACCTCTACATTTGACGCATCTCTCCTCTTACAGATGTAGATTTGTCACGCTCCACATCATTCATCTGACTGAAAACCAATATGCCAACTGCATGCAGCCCATACTACAGCAAAAGCGCACTGCTCGTACCCATTGGAACATGGCTCCACGATCAGAACTCTAATTGTCGCTCCTTCCCAACATGCACTGCACCCAAATAATAATTTATGAACACTCTCGTAATAGGAGACGGGAAATTAGCTGGAAGTATTCAAAACAGTGCACTCTCTTAATGAGAGCCCCTTATAAAAATGAGGAAGTTGTATTTCTCACTTTCAAACGCACTCTTAGTCTTGTTTGAGTGAAAGTTGGAAATGCCAAGAGGGCCAGATAGAGTGAAAGTTAGAAGAGTGGCGTTGAGGTGTGCAAAGTAATTCTACATGCTAACACAATCATCATCAGGTTTTACAATGTTTCAGGCTGGTTACATATTTCAGTCAGTCTGAAGAAGGCTGAGTATGGCAAAGAGCAAGCACCTTCTATATACCCTGACAAATATGAGGATATATATTAATACATATGGTTGATCAGTCCAGAACAAGCATCTGATCTAATCTAAGCCAATCAGAGTCCTTCCCTGAGGTATTTTATTTCAGAAGAATGGAGAAAACAGTGAGCTAAAAACTTCCAGTGCTGTCATCAATGGTGACATTTCCTCCCATATGGAGAAGTCTCTACTGCAGCAAGAATGGGAAAAGCCGACATTCCAAGTGACATGGAGGCAAGAGCAAGGGATCAAGCCCTGACAGAGTGTGACTCCCTGGTTCCAACTCTTCCTGAGGCCCATCGACATTCCTGTCCTTCCCCCAGTTTGGTTATTTGCCTTTTTTATATTCCTTTACAGGAACAAATTCCAGCCTTTTTCTTCTTAAACTGCCTCAAATTGTGTTTTTATCACTTTCGACAACAATGACAAAAAAAAAAAAAAAAAAGAGTCCTAATCATTACACCTTCCAGAAGAAGATTCCTTTATCAGTTAGGTTAGGATTTATTCTTCCTTCCTCAAATACCACCACAGGATTTAAGGGAAGCAAGGAAAACCCTCTGGGCTTGTAGAGGAATGCGCAATGAAAATTCAAAAGACACATGCATCCAAGGGAAAAAGAATATAGGGGCATAGTAGCCTATACACAAGTGCAGTGAAAGGAAGGACAGAAAGACTGATTTGCATCGCCATTAACGCACAGGGAGAAAAGCACAGGGACACAATGACTGCAAGAACCACCTCCATTGACACACATAATTGTTTAGAAACAACAGACCCAACTGGGCTAACACAGGGGCAAAGTTGGTATCCCAAGCCTCTCAGCTATCTATCCGCCCAAAGTTGCTCTTCTGCCAAGCTCATTGTTTACCAAGCTGCTAGCCCAGCCCAGGGATCTGATTAGCAATTTGCACTTTTGTGAGAGGATTAACAGAATTCCTTTGTTTTGATGTCGGATTATCAAACTGCATCTTTAAAGAGGTGTGACCTCATCCAGATTCATAAGCCTGCTCCCTTGAGAATGACTTGAATTTTACTCCACTTGCGCAACATATAATTTCATAAAGGAGTTACTGTCAAAACATGGTACTCAATTCTTGATGTGTGTGAAGAAGCACATTTGTAATGTAAATAACCTCAGAAGTTTTGTGATATTTTAAAATAACCCATCTGGTGGGAAAACAAGGATTTTCAACCCATTTGGTTCCAGCACTAGTAAATCATGTGCATCTAACTCATAGAACTCAGAGATAAACCCACCTCCAGACTGAGACTCGTGTTGCTTTTATTTTCAAGGACAAAGCATTTTTAATTGTTCCAGTGCTCCTGACATATTTTTTTTTTAAAGGAAGGCAGAGTACATAAGAGAGTAAACTGAGGAAAACCAAAGAATTTGGCTGCTAAGGGACAGTGACATCAAATCGATGATGGCACGGTTTATATGAACAAGGAAAATAGAATTAAAGTTTTGTACTTCTCAGTTTGTTCAGCAACAGGAAACTAACCAGAAAGAGAAGTGCCTAAAATTTCCACCCAAAGTTGAAATAAATAAAACTTCCAAGGAGGGCATTTGTCAGGTAGGATGCAACAAATTAAGAAAATTAGTCTGTAAACTTTGCACCAGTGTAATTTTTACTTGAGGGGCAATCCCGAATAGGACACACAGGAGCGGTGTGGGCTGTGGGGGTCTTGCATCTTGGTGGGGAAACCCCAATTTTGAGGTACATAAATGCCCATGGAGCCGCAAATGGCAAAAAGGCAGTCTGGCTATGACGCATGCCCCAAAAGCCAGACATTGCTGCAGATCAGGTGGTGGCTTTACTCATTGACAAACCCAAAAACCAAGACAAACAATGAAAACACCCTGTTTCCTAAACAACAAATAGTATAATTAAATATATATATTTACTTTTAATATGGATATAGATTGTTACCCCAACGCTGATAGATTGGTAATGTTTCTTTGAGTTAGTGAACTTTTAGTTACACAGGAAGAGTTTACTAGGCAGGCCCTGATGAATGGAGTGTAAAGTGTGTTTGAAAGCACAATATGTACACACACGTCCGTCATGTCAATAGTTTTGAATGGACGGTTGTGTGGATTAATGAAATCACATGGAAAATCTTGTTTAAAATACCCAAGTTATGTATTCCCACCTAAAAACTACTGGATGGGATGATAGCATATTTTTCCAAAAAAATCTCAATTAGTGTTCTATGAACGCCTCCTTAAACAGCCCTCTCTTATATGTGAAATTGCCTTTCTATGTGGATATTTGCTAGTTACTTACTAAATTGGAAGTGTCTTTAAAAAGGAAGATCATGTCTCTTATGAGTCCCATACAGTGACCTGCACATAATTTGGTGCTGAATAAAAGTTGGGTAAATAGACTCAAAAGACTTGTGGTTAATTAATAACGACATGATAGATGCACCATGGCAGACAAATACTTCAGGGAGTAGGAATGAATACTAGAAATAATTTAGCAAGAATTTGACTTTAACCCCAAAGATGCTTACATGGAATTCCAGAAAAAAAACAATGTGTATTATTTAGGACTTCTCTGGCCACAGATACAGAACACCAGCCAAAATCCTCCTTGGGTTACTCATTTACTCAACTCAAAGATATTTATTGAATGTCTCCATTTGCCAGGAACCACCCTGGGTTCTAGAGACAGAGCAGCAAACAAGACAGACCCAGCCCCTTGCCCTCACGCAGCTACTATTCTAGTCAGGAAGAGGAAAAAGAAACAAGATAAATATATAGATGTATATGCGTGTGTGTATACCCACACACACTAAGTTAGGGAAATGTTAAGGAGAAAAATTAAAGTGAGGAAGGACAGCAGGTTTTTGAGGGAGGGCTAGATGGAATTTTAAATAGGGTGGGAGGAAGGGCCTCACAGAGAAGGTACCATTTGAGTCAAGATCTGAAGAAAGCGCTGGAATGAGTCATGTGGGCATCGGATCAAAGCACACCACAGGCTGAGGAAACCCTGCAGGAGAGGAGAGGCCCCAAGAAGGGCGGTGACTTAGGCTGGAGGAGGAGCCATGGGCAGGGGGTGCAGAGTAAGGAGGAGGATGAAGGTGGAAGGGGAAGTCAGCGTGGAGAGGGGGTGAGGGCTAACTCTGCTCCTCCCGGGTCACAGCAAGCAGTCCCCTGAGGTAGGCAGCCACTGGAGGGAGGGCCCTGAGCAGAGGACAACATAATCTGCCCAAGCACAGGCTCACCCTGGCTGCTGTCTGTAAAAAGATGGAAGGAGAACAAGGGAAGAAGTCCCGTTAGGAGCCGACAGTGAGACACGATGGTGGCTCAACCAGACTGGAAATAGTGAAGATGAGGAGGGGTGATCAGGTTCTGGAAATATCCTGAAGGCCATTTTGCTCAGGAATTAGACATGGAAGAGAGGAGTTGAGGATGATGATGATGATGACTAGGTTTTGGTTCCAAGCAATAGGAAGGACAGAATTTGCCTGTGACTAAGCAGGGGAAGACTTCGGGGGGGCAAAAAGTCCAAGGGACACTCCAGAAACTCAGTTTTACATGTGCCACGTGGAGCTACCCGACAGTCAACCAGGAATGCGTGTCTGGAGTTCAGGACAGAGGTGCACGGTAAAAGAAATTTATATCCCCAAACAACATGTTTCCTAGCTCTGACCACTAGAAGTGGTTGATTTCAAATGAGACTTTATTTAAAAGATACGGCAGAATTAGCAGTATCTTAAAAAAAAAACTACAGAGATCTTTCTATGGCCATTTGTTTTTAATAGAGACAATTGCTTAAAGCTAATAGTATACTGATAAATAATAGCTATAATATACTCATACTGTCCCTGCATGCAATTACAGTAGTCCCTCCCATGTCCACGGTTTCACTTTTGGGGGTTTCAGTTCCTGGCGGTCAACCACCATCCGAAAAATTACATGGAAAATTCCAGAAATAAACGAATTGTGTTTTAAATTGCACGCCATTATAAGTAGCATGATGAAATCTCATGGTGTCCTGCTCCGTCTGCCTGGATGTGAATCCTCCCTGTGTCCAGCATCCGTCCTCGGGCTGCACACAGTCCCTGCCTGGGAGTCACTCGGGAGCCGTCTTGGTTATCAGATCTGCTGTCACAGTATCACAGTGCTTGTGTTCAAGGAACCCTTCTTTACTGCCTCATGGCCCCAAAGCACAAGAGTAGTGATGCCGGCAATTTGGATATGACAAAGAAAAGCCGTTAAGTGGTTTCTTTTAAGTGAAAAGGTGAAAGTGCAAGACCTAATAAGGAAAGAGAAAAAAAAAACATGTGCCGAGGTTGCTAAGATCTATAGTAAGATTGAATCTTCTATCTGTGAAATTGTGAAAAAGGAAAAAGACATTCATGCTGGGTTCACTGTTGTACCTCGAATGGCAAAAGTTACGGCTGCCGTGCACGGTAAGTGCTCAGTTAAGATGGAAAAGGCATTAAATTTATGGCTGGAAGACACGAATGGAAATGTATCCTGACTGGCGGCAATGCGCCACAACAGGAAACTCTGAGCCTGTGTGAAGATTTCAACAAGGGATCCCCTAAAGTGAGTGACACCAGGATATTTACTGCAAGCAAGGGATGGTTACACAGATTCAGGAATACGGAAGGTCAACAGTAGCCTGACGCTATGTCACACGCCTACATCGTTCACCTCACCTCATCCCATCACATAGACATTGTGTCATCACACACGACTGCACGTAGAAGGATGGTGTATAATAAGATATGTTGAGAGATGCCACTCACATAACTTCTATTACAGTGCATTGTTATAGTTGTTCTATCTTATTATTTGTTATGGTTGTTAATCTCTTACTGTGCCTAATTTACAAATTAAACTTTACTATAGGTATGTACATGTAGGAAAAAAAAACATAGTACAGACAGTCCCTAACTTACCATGGTTCTACTTAATGACTTTTTCACTTTATGATGGCTCAAAACCATTGTTTCTCACTTTTGGTACAGTATTCAATAAATAACAGGAGATAGTCAACATTTGATTATAAAATAGGCTTTATGTCAGATGATTTCACCCAACTGTAGGCTAATGGAAGTGTGATGAGCACATTTCAGGCAGGCTAGGCCAAGCTGTGATGTTCGGTAGGTTAGGTGTATTGAATGCATTTTTGACTTAACAATATTTTCAACTTATGATGGGTTTATCAGGACATAATCCCATCATAACATATATCAATGAATATCTGTATACATTGGGTCCAGTACTATCCTAAGTTTCAGGCACTGGAGGTCTTGGAACGTATCCCTGGACAAGAAAAGATGATGGTAATGCTAAAGGCCTAGGCCTGGTGGTCTGACTTGACATGTGATTAGAGCTGAGATAACCCAGAGAAACAAATATGTTGCACCCCCCTGCATATGTATGTCTCACACTTTTCCAGGAGTGGCAAAGAGACGTACACTCATGCATCAGAGGGTGTGCTTAGACTTACGCTGAGCACATTTTAAGTTTTATGTTTAAGGTTTATGTAAAATTTAAAAAATGAATTTAAAAGATCAAATGTTTGAAGATTTTTACTATAGTAAGTCCTCGTGTTTTGTTATAATGTTAATGAGAAACAAATGGTTTCATTATATAGTTTCATTTATAAGTAGCAGCTTCTAAGCAGCTATCGAATGATGTTACATAAGGATTTACCGTATCTAACTTTCCCCAAAATCATTACATAAAGTTGACTTTGATAATTGTCTACTACTTTGCAATCATTATCATCATTGCCATCACCATCATCATCATCACCATCATCATTACCACCATAACATCATCGTCAACATAGTTATCGTTTATTAAGCCCTACTATAGGCTAGGCCTTGTGTTTTACTTTTATCATACTACATACCAGGCCCTGTATATTATTTTATATGTACTAAATCATTTAATCCTAATATTAATCCTGTGTTATTCATAAATATGTATTACACTGAAGCCAGATGCCTCATGAAAAAAAGCTATAGAGATACTTCTTCCCTTCCATTGTGAAACCAAAAAACAACAGTGAAGAATAAAACAATATACATAAATAAATGGAATTATAAACAATTGTGAAAGTTATACTCCTGGGTACTTGTCATATACCTGGGAATGCCTATCTGGACAACAGATTTGTACAATGTCCTATACCAGTGAAATGCCATCCACACAATGAATTATCTATTTGAGCTGCACGTTAATTAAAATAGTGCTTGTAAAAATAAAGAACAAGTAATCTAAAACTACTGGCCTTTAGTGAATAGTAAAATTTGCTGTAAAAAATTTCGAGCGGGGAGAATTAGGTAATTTGTAAGAATCCAAGAAATCTTTAATCAAGTATCTACAAGACATACCTGAATGTCCAGAAACAAAGATAAATAGAAAAGTATATTTCCACAGTCTTGAATATTTCTTCCAAATCCTACATCCTTCCGAGTTGGCAGGGCATATTAGTGGTTTATTTGGATATTGTCCACATTTGTAAATGAGCATCGTCGTTTCTGTGTTTTGGCATCGGACCATGTAAATGATTATGCTGGTATATATTTAATGTAGTAGATATAAAACATGGCACAAAGTAGAAGTACCAATTTTAGAAAACCATAAAACTTGTCAAATAACTGCTCTAAAGTCTTCAACATAAGTAGCCTGGGAACCATGGGCTGCTGAATGTAGCAGCAGCTCCATTAACGTGGTCATTCGAGTAACTTTCCACTCTCTTTGCAGATCACTCTCATCCCAGTCCTGCAGATCCTCTCTCTGTAAAAGGAGTGAGTCAGACGTAGGTTCACAGGGACCCGTCACTCCCAGCCCCCCATCACTCTAGAAGAAGAAGTTCTGGTGAAACATGCAGGAGAGGAGACACACAAGCCTCTCTGACATCTTTCATGTGTCATGAAAGCTAATGATAATTTTCTTAGAGGGAATATTAAAGTCTTTTTACTGTCATTTTCAACTAAAAAGGAAAGTAGGGCTAATATACATAATCAGTAAAATTGTTAAGTAGGCAAATTTTATTTCTCCAAATCCTACATCTTCTCTGATGACAAGCTTCTTTCTTTTCTTTTTTTTTTTTTCTGCCACTTCTCTTCCCAGACTGTCTCTGGCCAATTTATTCATTCGCATGAGGTTAAACTCAAAGCGAGCAGCCCATTCTTAGAATAGTCCCTTTGCTTTCTCACTCTCATCAAAATGCACCTATGTTTTATTAGCCAAAGCCCAAACCCTGAATTTCCAAGACCGTAGCGAACCAAATGTTAATACAGTTGGTGCCATATGCAGTGGTTAGAGGCAGAAACGTGGAGCTACAAGGGAATTTTCAGTGATAATCAATTCAATCCTTCACTTAAAACTGGAATCCTCTAAGTAATTCCACTATCATCATCTCAGATTTTGTCCAATCCTATTTCCAGGGATCAAAATTCACTTTGTTTTGAGACAGCACATCCAATTTTAACTTTACTGGCCTCAGTTCTGGAGGCCATAAAATCACTTGTCTTCACACCAAGAAGTATGCTCCATACCTCATGAGCTCAGTGCGCCAGGGTGGGTGACTACTATGAGTCACATTGAGAGACTCCCTTGCTCCAGGCTTCCAGTTGGGTTTTGACAATGGGAGGCATCAGCAGGAGATCAGGGAGTAGGGAAGAGTGAGGTCAGGATATGTATTCCTGCAGCTTCTTTCTTGAAGGTAACTGTCCAGAGTCCGATGCTGTCTGCATTCAGGTGGGCCTCTCCATAGAGCACCCTTTCCTGGTCCCTTCAGAACCAGGGGTGATGACAACTCCCTGCTATTATTATCCCCAGAGTACTGTACCAATCCTTGTTGGTTTGTTTTCTTTACAACAACTTTATTGAGATATAATTCATATAATACAATTCACCCAAAGTATACAATTCAATGGCTTTTAATGTATTCAGAGTTGTTCAATCATCACCACAATCAATTTTAGAACATTTTCATGATCCCAAAAAGGAAACTCCATACCCATTATAAGTCACTCCCCAGTTCTTGTCAACCCCTCATCCCCAGAGAGCCACTAATTCATCTTCTGTCTCTATCAATTTGGTTGGCTGGATGTCCATTTCATATAAATAAAATTATTTATATGAAATATAACTAATCAATATCTGTTATTGTTAAATAAACAATATCTGTTCTCTTGTGACTGGCTTCTTTCACTTTACATAAGGTTTTCAAGGTTCATCCATGTTGTAGCATGTTTCACCACATCATTCTTTTTATTGCCTAATAATATTCCACTGCATAGATATACCACCTTTATTTCATACATGGTTATTTGGTTGTTTCCACTTTTTGACTATTATGAATAGTTCTGCTCTGAACATTGCATGCAAGATTTTGTGTGGACATACATTTTCATTTCTCTTGAGGAGATACCCGAGAACAGAGTTGCTGGATCATATAGTAATTCGTGAGCTTTAACCTTTTGAGGAGTTGCCAGGCTGTTTTCTGAACAGCTGTCTATTTTGCATTCCCATCAGTGATGTATGACAGTTCCAATTTCTCTGCATCACCACTGACACTTGTTATTTCCTGTCTTTTTTATTGTAGCCATCCTAGTGAATGTGAAGTGGTATCTTATTGTGACCTTAGTTTTTAAACCCTGTCTATATTCTTATGAATACTCCTTTTATTAAGCTCTCCTCATATCATTTCATTTAGTGCCATCAACTGTTTCTTGTTGGACCCTGGCTAATTCAAAGGCCAATCCTTTTTTGAAGATTGTTTTGATATCCACCTCAAGTTTCTCTTTTTCATGCTAAACAATACCTCTTATTATGAATTACCAGTTTCTAGATTATGTATCCTCTTATTCATTAGCTTTAGACATTAAATTGCTAATGTCCTTCAAATGATTTTACCCAGATATGACATATAAGAACTGACCAGGCTGGGCGCGGTGGCTCACACCTGTAATCCTAGCACTCTGGGAGGCTGAGGCAGGTGGATTGCTCGAGGTCTGGAGTTCGAAACCAGCCTGAGCAAGAGTCAGACCCCATCTCTACTATAAATAGAAAGAAATTAATTGGCTAACTAATACATAGAGAAAATATTAGCCGGGCATGGTGGTGCATGCCTGTAGTCCCAGATACTTCGGAGGCTGAGGCAGGAGGATTGCTTGAGCCCAGGAGATTGAGGTTGCTGTGAGCTAGGCTGATGCCACAGCACTCACAAAGCGAGACTCTCGCTCAAAAAAAAAAAAAGATAACTGATCAGTGTACATCTTGTTGGCTGATTATCTCACTGGCTATAGACACAGTCTTCTACTGATGATGTGACAGGTGACATCATCTCTTGCTTGAGCAGCTATGTTTTTTTACTGTTGACTTTTATAGAAAATAAAATCAGAATATTTTGACAATGGAATATGAATTCAGGTATTATTCCCCTTAACAGTATAATATAGAATATAATAGAATATTGTATTATTCCCTACCTGTAATCAGCCCATTGATTTTTAAATTGCATATGGAATTATTTTAACACTATTAAATTTTATCGCACTAAGTTTGGGCCAACATTGAGCCTATCACTAACTTCCTGAACACCAAAATAAGATAAAATGGATTAAAGTACCAAGCACAGGTATGTAACTTTCCAAAAAGGCAAGCTAAGTGCTACTTTCCTTCTTTTGTCCTTCATCAAAGTTCAATAAATTAATAAAAAAGATAACCCAATGAATAGAAAGGATAGCACCTGACTACAGACTTCTCTTTGGATGAATAATGGTACACTAATCTGGCTCCTTGAGGTATGGTCTTTCAGCTATTAATCCATATTGCCATACTGTCAACTAAATCAATTTCCTTTCCTATTCATCAGAATTTTATGATATACTACAAAACTACCTTTTGTAAATCACGACAGTATCTGATGATGGGGGACCCAATTAAAGATAAGTTAATTTTGCATGATTACATAGTCGAGAACCCATACTGGCTTCTGGTGAACACTACTTTTCTTCTGATTGTTCAGAAACGATATGCACAATAACACGATCTAGGATTTTACTAATTCCTTAAAACATAACATTTTAAAAATAAGTGTTTTTCCTTCATCTTAAATTGAGCGAAACGCTCATCTTGAGTCTCCTGATACTTCTTTTCTTCTATAGGTTATTTTGAATGTTACCAACAATGGGTCTTCAAAAACAACTTCAGGCCAGTCACCACGGCACCCCATCTTATGCCTGTCACCAGTACATATGAGTTAATCATGGGCACTCTCAGGTTAGTACTCAAAATCCAAGTACCTAAGTATCATCCTTGACTGTTCTCCTTCCCTTATGTCTTATATCTCTTCAGCTAAAGCTATTAAAATATATGAACTATATACCATCTGACCACTTCCCACCAGCTCCATGACTGTCACTCCAGCACAGGCCAAAGTCACTCTCACTGTGCTACAGCAGTGGTCTCTGCGCCCATCTCCCTGTTTTGATCCTTGCCCCCTGCCGCCCACTCTCCCCACAGCAGCCCCAGTAAGCTTTGCAAAAATGTGCATCTGACCACGTCTCCCCCACTTAGAACCAGCTTCCTACCACATGTAAGATTAAAATCTCGATGATCTGACTCTGTTTTCCTCTCCACTTTCATCTCTTGAAAGCTTCCCACCACCACCAGCTGTCTTAACTACTCTGGCTTCCTTACTGTTCCTGGAAGTTAACAAGCTCAGTGTCTCTTCTTGGTCTTTATCTTTGCCATTTCCTCTCCCCACAGATCTTCACATGACGTGTCTCTCATCATTCAGGTCCCAGATATCATCTCCACAGAAAACCTTCCCTGACCTCCTTATCTAAACCTGCACACCCAACTCTACCCCTTACCTTGCTTTATTTCCTTTATTCTCGACCTGTGGTACGGTTGCTTATTTCTATGTTCACCTAGAACCAAAACTCTTTCAGAGCAGGTGCTTTTTTTTGTTTTGGTCCTCAGTATATTTTCTGGCATCTGAAATAATATCTGACACACATAGTAGGCACTCAAAAAAAAAAAACTTTTTAAAGGAATTGAATGAGTACCCCAAAGGAACAAATCTAAAAATAATAAAATCTGATCTTGGTGGAGACAGGAAGAAACATGCAGGACTAAGGACAGCTTTGGCAAGTCTTCCAGTCTCACTGGGCTTTAGGGCCCCCACATGAGAGCCAAGAGTTTTCATTCACTAACCATATCAGTCAATAGACTAACAGGTCCAGTCTGAACCCACTGTTACCAAAGAATGGCAGCATATGAAAGCCTTCAATCTCGAGTATAGGGCATGAGTATTTTTTTTCTTTTCTATTTCAACCACCACTCTCCCAATTATAATAAATGAATAAAATGGATTGAAGCTAAGGAAAAATACAGCAAAATTAGAAGCTGGCAAAAAACAAACCCACTGCCTGGGGCAGCCTGGGGCTGATGGATGATGACAGCTAGCAGACAAATCCTGTTCCCCATTCTAAATTCTGTCTACTAAACAAATTAGCAAGCTCATCAATAACTGCACGGCATTTACCTTCTGCAGCAACAGCTGCTGCAAAATCACAAGGCTAACTTTTTGGGTTGTGGTCTTGCCACTGGGACACAATTACAGGCCAGTCAGGGTCGCAGATAACAGAATGACAACCTGATATTACAGGAGCAGGTTCTGCAAGGGCCCGAAGGAGAAACAGCTTTAGGATCATCTGTACTGAATCTACCACCCACCTCCACCCCTCCCCAAATAAACAGGTACTTGAATGATGAGCTGTGTAAAATTGATTCTTGTGATGATAATTTATTGTAGCAAACTTAGAATAAAAATATTAAGTGATTAAGCAGAAACTTAGGAGATGTGTAATCTTATAGATGGGTTATGCTTTAAAACATGGTCCTTTTCGTGAAAACTAATGCTCAGTATGAAAATTGTTTTAAAGTGACAAAACTCTTCTATTCTTTGACACGGTGCTATCTTTCCATTTTAGCATGAAAGAAACTTTGTCCTCCATCTTCAAAGAAGAGGGAAAATATAAGACCAAATACAACAAATACAATATATCTTTCTCCAAAAGTTTAAAATAAAAATAGTAGAGGAGAAAAGGAAGGATTTTTATGATTAACGCTATGTGAAATGGTAGAATGTCTATGAAGATAAAGATGGCAAAATATTCTTAAAACATCCTGCATCAGGAAAACATAAAACTGTGAGTGGCTTAATGATACACAGTAGTATTCAGAACTTCAGAACTGAGAACTGACCATACAGTTCAGTAAGGGAAAAGTGACTAAAAGAAAAATAGAAGAAACTAACTTAGTAGACTGCTTCAGTCTATTTTAGGCATTTTCTCATTAGAGCCTTGAAATTCTTCAGAGTGGGTTTCATCACCTATAACGAGAGAAACCCTGCATCTCTCCCTGTTAAACATGGCCCTTCATGCTAAGATGCAACAGAGCAGCAGGGACATCCCATGAAAAGGCAATCCCAACCTCACTCGACAAGGAAAAAGAGAAGATCGTCAAGAGCCCTATCACATCTGGGAGAGGTCAAGACATGGGGCAGAGAAGTGCCAGGTGCACATCAGCCTCCCTGAAACCTCCAGCAAACCCTATAATATTTCAGTCATTGGTGCAGAGTCTGCTCTCCAAGCCTGCTTTGTGCAGTCTCCCCCACCACCACCACCGGTGTTGCTACTGGCAGCTGACATTCACTGGCTCTCCAGACCAAGCTGAAGAAACAGCTGGATACTACGGGGATAGATGTCAAGGTCATCGCCAGTAGAGGAGACCTCACAGGACAGGCGTGGTGATTCCCACCTCATCTCTGCTCCAAGCATTTAGCACCTATCTCATTAAGGCACTTACCAAGTTGCATAATTAATATTTTACAAGTTGTCTGCAATCCTATCAGCTTGTGAGGAAATACATTTAATTCTTTTGGGGACATAGCTAGAATAATACCTGAAATCGCTGATCAATATTCAATAAGTGGTGATTACAAGTACTCTTGTTCATAGTTCCCTTAAGTTAAAATGAAGATGAAAACACAATAGAAGAGCATTACTTCAAACAACTTCAAAAATGATGTTTTTACTTTCTCACAATCATGATATTCTTATTGGTGTTCAGCAGGAGTCTAACTTCTTTTTAATTTTTTTTTTTCAAATTATGATATGCCTTTTCACTAGATGGTGGGCTTCAAGAGGCCAGAGACAATTTTCCCTCCCCTGACATAATGTTTGGTGATCTCATAGATTCTCAATAAATAGCTATTGATTAATGAGTATTCCACTAAGGCCAGCCAGATATCGATGCTTATCCCACTTTTATTCCCATCAATTATACCTTTCTTAGAAAGAAAAGACTTGTTTTAAATGATCAGTCCCTTTCTTCTTTCATGAATAAGAAATGTACCACTAAATTTATCTGAAATGTATGTACCACGACAGGGATGGGAACTGCAGGGACATTTACTCAGGCCCAGAGCTTGACGGACAAAGATGGATAACACAAACCTGTACACAAAAGAGCTACCATTTTGTCAGAAGCTCTAAGTCTTTGGATCTCAAAAGCTACAAATCAGTGTCTGGTATTGCCTCCTAGAAAGCTCAACCATGGGAAATTTTAAGAGAAGAGCCATTTTAGAAATGAGATCATTAATGGTGATTTGCTAGAAGTAGAAATAATTAACCAAAAAATTATATTCTTTCCCTCTTCCTCTCTGATTTGCTTTGTGGCTTCAAAAATACAGGCAAATTCTCTGTGCCTTCCTTTCCTTATCTAGGACGTTGGTGGACAAGCTACTGAATTCCACTCACTGGCAGTAACTCTAATAGCACTAAGTTAGATACTTTTATATTTTGTGGTGTTTAAAATCCCCAGAGGGAGAAACATTCTATCATTGCTGGAGATCCCAGAAGAATAAACTCTGGGTAAAAGAACACTGACATCAAAGTAAAGCTCAATTTATACACCATAGCAATTTTTAATAGCTATAAACCTGACATGCAAATAGAATATTTTATGGCATATCACTACATTTAAATTAAAGTCCTTTTAAATAGAATATGTGATTTAGAAATAAAAATGTGGGGACACTAGAAGATGGCGGATGAGAAACGCCGCCAGACAGAGTGTCTCTGAAGAAAAGACAGATTCTAGAAGAAATTAGAAGAAAGAAGCAAGAAGACGAGCCTACATCAGATGAGGGTCGGCAGGAGGAGTACCTGAGACCACGGGAGACTCCACGGGAGGAGGTCGCGGAGGAGAACTGGAGGCTGGGACCCCCGGAGCAGCCCGGAGACCAGCGGGAAGGGTAGGTGGATCTGCCGTTTCCCCTCCCCTGCATCCCGGACTGCTGGTGGGCTCCCCAGCAAGCGGAGGGACCTGCGGACACCAGCCCAGCGACAACCGCCGCCAGTGAGAGGTAAGCCAGTAGCGGACGCGGCGCCAGGCTCCCAACTCCCTCGGGGCACCTCCGTGTGCACAGACCCGAGCCGCGCGGCAGACGCCATATTGCCTCCTCCTCCCCTCCCCCGACCCTACCCGTGGCTGCCCAGAGAGACAGAGAGACAATAGCCACCAGCCGGAGGCACCTCCAGGGACCGAGACCTTCCCTTTTGGGGCCCTACAGCTGACTAAGGGGAACTCAGACTGTGAGCTCTCTGCCCGCCAGCCCTCCCAGGTGCTGCTGGCACGGTGATCCCAGGAGAACGGGGCAGACCCTGAGATTGAGAGACATAGACCCGGCTTGGGCTCCCTGTGGGTGAATTGGGACAGGCACGCGTCTCCCTGGTGGGGACAAAGTTTGAACTCTGGGACCCAGAGGTCAGACCTGCAGACCACATCCCATTCACCGAGGCCTCGCATTGCCGGGGGCACAGAAGGGATATACGTGAACAGCCTGCTAGGTGTGTGTGCCTTCAGGGGCAGATCAGCGTCCTAGAGGGCAACTCTCCCCCCAAAGGGGGGCCGTGCGCCCAGCCCAGGTGGCGTTCCTGCGCAGGGAACCTCCCCGCTGGCATCACAGCCAGGGTAGGCCTGGTGGCGTGTGGTCTGGCCTGCTGACAGAGGCCCAGGAGTAGCCGCGGAGTTGGGGACGGTGGAAAGAGGCCAGGCCCGCTCCAGACTGCGGGTCTCGGACAGCCCCACCCCCACACGCAGACTCTGACTGAGTGGGGCCATTCCAGCCCCTCCCTGTCAGCTTTGCCTGGAAGCAGAGAACAGAACTTTGACCCCTGCTGACGACATTGGTGGTGCCTGAGGGCGGGCTTACCCAACTCAGCTCCGCCCAGACTCTCCCCTAGACCAGCCCTCACTAAAGGGGAGAAAAGGACACACCTGGAAGTCCCAGGGCCCCACCCACCACCTGAGGCACTAGAGTTCTCTCTTCAGGAACAAGAGCTGATAACAGGACACAAAAACAACAGCGTAGCCTGTTCCTCCTAGCAAGCGCCACCTACTGACAGGGAGAGCATCCTGCACACCCTTTTCACGACACCTACTGACTCATTATACAGGGAGTGGTCGAATCTCACCCACAGACACCAC
>VSMD01037089.1:0-17899 GCA_008750895.1 Mirza zaza
CTTTACTGTTTCAAAGCCTCCACGGGGTCTCACCAGCGGACCCCTTGCCCCCATCTTTAGTGAGGTAGGGGGTGCGGCAGGTAGCTCGTCCCATCTGCAGGTGAAGAAGGGGTTGGTGTGGACTGGATAAGGCGGAGCTGGGGCTCCACATCTGGTCTGGGCTCCTTTGCGCTGAGCGGGAAATAGAATTGTTGGGAAAACCTCATGGGTCAGGAAATAGAACCTTGCCACTGTAGACAGCAGCCAAGTCACACGATCTTTTTCAGTCTCAGTTTTCTTGTCTCCCAAAGAGGGAGAAGATATAGACACGCTGATGCTGTCCAGGGCAGGTCCAGCCCCACATACATATATAGAGATAACATTCCTCTTGTTCCACTATGCTTTTATTCACTCCTTCATCTATTCACTTAATGCATTTTTTTTTAAGTAGAGATGGGATCTCATTCTCCCTCAGGCTGGTCTCGAACTCCTGGCCTCAAGTGATCCTCCTACCTCGACCTCCCAGAGTGCTGGGATTACAGGCATGAGCCACGGTGCCCGACCCTACTTACCACATTTTGACTATCAGAACTAGACTGCAAGTCACTGAGCGTGAGGTCGTGGAGACCCGCCATGTGGGATGCTGCCAGGCACTCCCATCCCGTCTAGCAGGATGAGATAAACTACCTGCGAACTTGGGACTGCATCCTCCGAATTCCACTGTAGCAGTCTGAGAATCACTCGAGGCCTGAGCAAAACTCCTGATGGCCTATTTTTTAATTGTCTGGAAGAAAGCTTTGGTGCTGAATACCTTAAAAAGCTGGCAGCATTGGACCATAAGAGAAGGGATTATCGACGTACTCCGTGGCAAAAAAAACCCATCAGTTAATTTAGACAATGAGGCATTTTATAGGCTATTAAAACCCCAGGACTGAACAGAGCTTCCCCTGCCCTTTAGTGCAAAGTACTGCTGGACGCATGGATCACGTCCCTTCACAGATCTTTGTGGTGAGTCTTTGGTGGGTGCCAGGGACAGGGATGGTGATCATCTAGCAGGTGTCTCTACTCAGCAGTGACCCAGATTGGACTCATACATGCATGAAGAGCAAGGCTGTGGCAGCACTTCCAGGTGGGGTGCTGTAAAAAATGTACTGAACTAATGAAATGCTTATGAGCCCAGGCAGAAGGGATTTATTTAAAGGTAGAAATAAGATTAAACATATCAGAGTAGTTGGATCCTGAGAAGCAAGTTATACTATTAATACGTAGTTGAGGGTAGAGGAGAAACTGTATTCTTTGTAAAATAACATTTTGATTTTCTCAAAGTCCATTTAAAGAAAACTGAAAACAAATCAGGAGAATTGGAGAAAATAGGGTAAAAATTTGAAACATCAAATTATGGTAGTGAAATAAAATCTTAATTTTCAACTAGTCGAAAAAAATATCTCATTTCTCAGTTTGTAAAAGCAGAGGAGGGGATGGACACAAACAATGCTGATAAATATAAATCTGCTAAGTGACAATCTGTGAATTATGGATATATGTTTAGCCAAGAGAAGAAGAAAAATATGAAAACATAGAAAAGTCACCTTAAAAATAGTAGCCGAGAAATGGAAAAGCAGAAAAACAACTAGAATATCTGTCTGTAACCCTTCAGTGACTTCCGAGTAGGCGGGGATTTTTGGTATCATGCATTTTGTGACAGGAACTTAAAATAATGCCTGTATTTTCCTCTTTAGCTCCAGAACATAAACGAGGTTTCCTGCCCTGACACAGTGTGGCGACTTCCCTCTGACCTTCTGCAATTTGGACTGAATTGTGGGGAATCTGACCTGGTCGTTAGCTGGGTTAGAGACCTGGAGGAGCCAGTGTGTGTGCCTTAGCAACCTGTCGCTGTGGTGACAAGGGACCCTCCCCCTGTGAGAACTGAAGGCAGGCTCGGTCTGCACACACAGAGAAGGGGGAAGGGGTCGCAGGGAGGGGACTTGCGGTGGCTGCACCAGCATTTCACCCACATTGTCTCGTTTCATCCTCCCTGTGCCCTGTAGGGTGGCTGTCATCACCTACACTTGGAAGATGTGGGACCTGAGGTTCAGAGAGGGTAAAGAACTTGCCCATGGATATACAATTAGCAAGTGGTTCGACCCATATTTGAAGCCACGGTAGGGAATGACACTGTATCCGCTATGAGCCGAACTGTGTCCACCGGAATTCCACGTTGAAGCCCTGCCCTCCAGTGCCTCGGACTCTGTGCTTGGACTCCTGCATTTGGGGAGACTGGGGTTCACAGGTGGTAGGAGGTCCAGGGTGGGGAGGAGAGGAGGGAAGGGGTAGGGAAAAGGCCTCCCCAAAACATCAGAGGACGCGGTCATGAGAGATGTGCTCTGGTGAGGAACTCGGGATTTGGGAATGTTGGGGCGGGTCACACCTGTGAGCCTCACGGTGGTGGTGCTTTGGGGCGTGGTGGGAGGTGGTGGCGGGGAGAAGCGGAATTTCAGGTGACGACCTGCAGCGAGACCACAGAGAGCTGCCTAGGTGGGCTCTGGGGGGCCCAGGGGAGCCTCCAGCTCTGCCCAAATGGGCTATGGTCGGGTGACCCTCGATAGCTGCCTCTGGAGCGGGCTGGAGCAGGAGGCGGGCCGTGGAGGTTTTGTGTTAAGATGGGAGAGATTCGAGCGTCATACGCTGATTCAGACATCGGGGGAGAGCGCAGTGGGGAAGGCCAAGACACAGAGAGACTAAGATGGGGGGAGCTCTGGAAGGCAGAGGCAGAGGCAGGGCAGGGCTAGGGGGCAGCCCCCCTGGGGCGCAGATGGGGGTGGTGGTGGAGGGGCCGGGGTCTGTAGGTTTGCAGCGGGCGCCCACGGAGGCCCCAGCTCACGGCTTCATGTGAAGTAGGAGGGGGCCGTCTGTTGGGAGTGGAGACGCAGAGGGAGGGTCTCTGGAGGGGAGGGGCTCACGGAAGCTAGGAGAAGGCCCGTGTCAGGGCCGGAGCCAGCCCGCACGACGATGGCGGCAGTGACACGGAGACGGAGTTGCCGAGTCCTGGCTGCTGTCCAGCAGATCCCACCGTGTGCAGGGGAGGAAGAGGCTGGCGGGCACAGCCAGCCTGCTCTTCCCACAGCCTGTGACCCTCTCAGCCTCGGAAGGTTCTGGTGGTGTCATGCTACCTTGCTCCGGCGTGTTTGTCTGTCTACTTCGAGGCTGTCCTATGGAAATGTAAAGGGAGGCTCAGATGGAGGCCACGCATGTAATTAACATTTAGGGGGAGCCACATTAAAATGTAAAAAGGGACAGGTGGAATTCATTTTAACCATGCATTACACATGACACATGACACATCCCAGGCTGGATGTGTCAAGGTGAAGGGGCACACACCCAGGGCTCGACCGGAGAGAAGGGGCTTCCGAGACATCAGCCAGCGCCCACGTGGGGTGGCCCAGGGAAGAGAGTGAGGGATACGGCGCTGAGAACATTCTGACGGGGAGTTGATGGGGACTTCAGCATATCATGAGCGTCAGGTGACGGTCCCCATCTTACAAATGAAGAAATAGGGCCAGTGCAGGGCGGTGGAAATGGTCACACAGGTGGCCCCAGCTGGTGCAGCAGAGACCCCAGTGTGCTGGGCCGAGAAGCACCGACCCCTCTCCTTTCTGGTACATTCCGTGCTCCCTCCCCTCCCCATTCTGCACGGGGGACTCTCCCGTTGCTGTGAAGTCCGTGCTTGTTGGTTTCACGGTTTGCCTCCGCCTGCCTCCTCTCCCGCCTGCTCGGGCCGTGGTTGAATCCATCCCAGATGAACGTGGGCTCCCGTCTTCGGCTCGGAATCCATCCTGGCAGTGCTCTGCTCAGAAGAGACCAGTTAGGGGAGTGTAAGAGAAGCGGGCAGCATTCAGGGAGGGCAGCAAGGTGTGTGGCAGAGGTCCCTGGGCTGAAGAGAGGAACTGGCCCGAGAGCTGGCTGTGGCTCCAGGAGTGGCCATCTGCCAGGAGCTGTGGCCTTGGGGACCTGGCCCAGCGAGACAAGGCTCCCTGTGCCTGCCGGGGCAGAGTCAGCGTGGAGATTGGGGGCTGGACTCACTGGGAGAAGATCAGAGCAGCCTTCAGGGCTATGCCATCGATCCAATTATTTTACAGCTTTAATTAGGTTCCGACGTTAATCATGCATTTCATTCTAACTTGCTACGGATTCTTCATAATAGCCTTATGAGCACTATGAATTTAATACTGTCTAATTATTTAAGGATTTCAAAAAAGTACCCTCTTCTATCCTGAGGGTTCTTTCTTCTGAATTTTGCTCTTCCCACAGCCTGTGACCCTCTCAGCCTCGGAAGGTTCTGGTGGTGTCATGCTACCTTGCTCTGGCGTGTTTGTCTGTCTAGTTCGAGGCTGTCCTATGGAAATGTAAAGGGAGGCTCAGATGGAGGCCACGCATGTAATTAACATTTAGGGGGAGCCACATTAAAATGTAAAAAGGGACAGGTGGAATTCATTTTAACCATGCATTTTATTTACCCCAGTGTATCCCACATATCATTTCGACACGTAACAAACATAAAGAAGTTTCTGATGAGATAGTTTACAGTCTCTTTTTTGTGCCAAATCTTTGGAGCCTGGCGTGTGAGCTACACGGGCAACACGGTCCAGCCTGGACGTGCCCGTTCCCGGCGTCCAGCCTCCCCAGGCACTGGCGGCTGCTGCCCTGGACGCCCGGGCACAGCTCTGCTCCTGCCTCTGCACTGCACTTTCCCTCCTTGCTCTTCTCTGCTCTGGCTACTCTCAAAGCGGGACTCCTTGCCAAGAGTCCCCCATCCCTGCCTGCGGCACCAAATAACAACGAAATGGACCTAGCTGAGACTCGAACATGCAGCACTGGCTGTGCTTGAACCCAAGCAGCTAAGTCAGGGTGCAAACAAGGACACCTTGAGTTCTTCCTCTTTGAGGGAAAAAAATGTAATTAGGAGATTAATTCTTTGCTTCCCTACAAGTTTTCCATCCTCTTCCTTCAGTGTGAAAGGGCAATTGTTCTCCCCGTAGTCCACGGCGGGGGGGCACCAGTGGCATCGCCCAACCTTGTATGCTCTGGCGTCAGGCAGGACTGGGTTCCAGTCCCAGCCCTGTCATCTTTAGCTGTGTGATCCTGGGAAAGTTACTTAACCTCTCTGAGATTCAATACCTTAGTCTTTAAAGTACTAGAAACATACTTTCTGTTTATGTGGTTTGTGATAATTGATTGAATTTGTATATCTAATATGCCATCTGAACTCAGCAGATGGTAGCTATTGTTCTACATTGGTGAGAGGCAGATCAGAGAATTAAAAAAAAAAAAAAAGGTAAAGTGTGAATGAGACCTAGTGCTCGTGTCTGCTGAGGATAAGTACGGGTCCTCCCGGTCCGGCAGGTCAACAAGAGGATGTCAAATATCCTTGGTGGATGAGCAAAAGTCCTTGGTTTAAAAATGATGGAGCGGTTTGAGAGGGACGGCTCGCCACTCTGACAAATCACAGGTCTCGTGACAGCTCCGGGGGAGCGAGTGGCAACAGCGGCCGCCAAGCTCTGTGTCAGATCCGTGGCTCCTGCATCAGAAGACACCGCCCAGAGGGGGCCACGCGGGGATCGGAGGCTTGAGAGTTGCAGGAAGCATGAGTCCGGAGCGAGCCGGGCGCTCAGTTGTCATCTGCCCCCTGGGACACGTGGAGACGGTGGCATCCTGCCGTCCCACCAGGGACACCCAGCGCTTTCCGGAACCCACCCCGACCGCCCTTCAGAGCCAGGAAATTGTTTTTCTTTTTAATCACACGGGTAAATCGCTGTTGCATGCCTGCTTAAAAATGGAAGGACAGTTGCCCGTGGTGGTGGTGGCGGGGAGGAAGAAATCAATCACGACTTTCCGGGAGAAACCAGTTCCCCGTGGTTTTGATAAAGGAGGTAGAGAAATTGTTTGCCCCTCTGCTTTTCAACATGGGGAAAATGGACTTGAAACTCGGCTGCAAACACCTGACACATGGCGAACTGGCTCCCGCAGCCCCACTCTGTGGGCACGCGAAGGGGACAAGGGCGACTGGGGTGAAACAAAGGCGACATGGAAAACCACGGACAGGGAGAACCACGAAATCGCCTAAGTGAGCTGGGACGTGTCCAGCGCCCTGGGCAAGCGGGGTGTTCCGCTTTTCTCCAAGTGGCAGAAATGCGTCCCAAACTAACTTAAGTAAGGAAAAACGTTCTTTTAAATGTATTTACTGGGCAGTCCGAAGGGCTGACTGGCTTCAGCAGAGCCGAGCTGGGCCTGGACCCGGCTGCTGGCCTGCACGGGCTTCCCCCCCCCCCCCCCCCCCCCCCCCCCCCCCCCCCCCCCCCCCCCCCCCCCCCCCGCCCCGCCCCCCGCCCCCCACCGCCCGGCAGCTGGCTCTGGGTTTCTCTGCGATGGCATCGTTCCCAGGCAGGAGGTGGCTGACAGTGACGCTAGGCGCACAATGTCCTTGTGGTGAGATCCAGACAAAAAAAACCCAACAGTGACTTTCCTTCCCAGGGCCCCTCTCTGCCCCTGTTTGCAGCATTTCTGCTCCCCCTCCCCCCGGGCTAATTACCAGGCAGCAGAGGGAGGCAAGCCTCTCAGATGGCTCACCTTGGGTCAGATGCCCACCGCCGGAAGGAGGTGTGCGCGGCAAACCTCTGTGCGGCGGCAACGCGTGGATGGCACAGGTGAGAAGCAGTTCTGCAGGAAGGAGGGGCTACCCCGGGAAGAAAGGGGAGGAGTGGGCGGGCTGCCCCACTTCCAGGCTCCCCAGGCTCCCTGCCCTCATCCCAGGGACCCCAGACCATAGTCTGAAAACCGTCTGGCGCCACACCCTGCTCCTTGCTCCTCCAGTGTATTTTGCAAGTAAAGGCACTGAAATGTAGTTGTTGATCCTCATCATTCACTGGTCCCATGTTTGTGAAAGTTGCCTACTTGCTAAAATGTATGCGTAACCCTAAAATCAATGACTCCAGCACTTTTTTGGTAATTGGCAGACAGGCACAGAGCAGCGACAAATTTGAGTCGTCCAGCACACATTTTCCCAGCTAAGGGCGAAAGAGGCAATGCTGCCTTCTTGTTTCAGCTCTCACACTGGAAATAAGTGTCCCTTTCACAGTCTACTTAGCGCCTTTTAAAATTAAAAATATATCTATATTTAGAGACAGGATCTCTCGCTGTGTTGCCCAGGCTGGCTTCGATCGCCTGGCCTCAAGGGATCCTCCTCCCTCAGCCTCCTGAGTATCTGGGACTACAGTCATGCGCTACTCCGCTGGCAGTGCCCTGTTTTTAACACTTTGTCCTTATTGTTGGTGGTTTTAATGTTTAACCACTTTGGGACCACGTTCACCAGCCGCGAAACCTTGCCCACAGCAGGCACTCACAGTCCGAACGGTAGCTTGTGCTGTGTATTGACGCGCACGATAGTTTGTGCTGTGCATTGACGACGAGTCCATTTTGCTCTCGTGTGATGAGGAAAGCTCGAAAGCACTGAAAGCTTGTTTTACTTTTCAGGCAGCTTTGCTTGTAATGTAAATCAGAATAGGTAACATATACATATATGGTTTCATTACGATATTTTTAAATGTTCACAATTTTATTTTGATAAATGAAAAATTAAAAAAATCATATCATGGCTGTCAGCTATAGTCAACGCTGGGCCATGCGCGTCCATCTGTGGCTGTCGGCTACAGTCGACGCTGGGCTGTGCCCATCCATCTGTGGCTGTCGACTACAGTCGACCCTGGGCTGTGCCCATCCATCTGTGGCTGTCGCCTACAGTCGACGCTAGTCCTGAAGCGGTTAAAATGGCCCCAAGCGCAGTGTTGAGATGCCGCCGCCCGTCCCCACGCGCAGGGCTGTGTGTGCCGCACAGAGGAAATCCGTGTGTCGGGGAAGGTTTGCTCAGGCACGCATCGCAGCGCTTGGGGCTGTGCGTTCAGCGTTAATGCACCAACAGGGCATGTTAAACAAGGTGTCTTTTAAACAGAAACATGAGACAAGGTTATATATTGATCGGTTGGCAAAAATGTTGTGACCAGAGGCTCCCAGGAACCTAGCGCCGCGCCTTCCCTAGGAGCGGTGGTTCAGTATTCATGAACTCAGTGTTCACCGTGGCTGTATAGCCCGTAACTACCGCAAATACCGAGAACCCACCAGGACGCCCTCTTGGCTGCCCAGGGGCCAGCGGGCACTCAGCCGGGACTCTCCACCTCTGGAGCGCCCGCTTCCTCGTTCTGCCGCGTGTGACGTGGGCAGAGGTACGGAGGAGACAGCGAAGCGAAATGTGGGCGGGGCCGAGGGGAAAGACGGGGCGGCAGAGAAGCCAGCAGGCGGAGAAGCGTCCAAGGGGCAGCGCTGCAGAGTCAAGGGCTCCCAGGCACGCCGGGCTTGTCGCCCCGGCCACTCCGGTGGCCTTGGACATCAGCGTGAGATCTGCGTATGGGACAGGACTTACCAGCCTCGAATGCCGCAATCGAGCCTTAGTCTAGAAGCTGTATAAACTCAGGCCATGAGCGTAGACACAACTTGGTGAGGAGCTTTTTACGATGTTCACAAACGCTCTGAGAACTTGAAGCTTTGGTTAGCAGCATCCTGCTTTAGAAAAATAAGGGAATGGAGAGAATATTCATAAACATAAACCATAACGGTTAAATTAAATATGTGCCTGTACTCTATTTTGCCATCAAGAAGTTTCTGCATTTGTATAACAAAAGGGGCAAGGAGCTTCCCTGCAGGACTTCAAGGTTCGAGTGCATACTTGTCTTCAAAGCAGAGCTGGTTGGTAAACTCCAGACTGTGTAAGAACATTATAGAAACTGCATGTTGTTAAAATGCTTAATGTGCAGGACTGCAGTTATTAACTTCCAGCTGTAAATTTTTTCCCGGCAAACATTGCCTAATAACTCACTGTAAATTATGCGTGTCATAGGAGAGTGAATTTACTCACCGGGCTGGGGCATGATTAAATCATCGGCATTACCTCTGCTATTCTATCATATCCTATCATATCGAATCCACCGATACATCAAACCAGGGCGTTGTAATAAGTTAGAACTTCGCGTGAAAGTCTTCGCCTTGGGAAAGTTATTTTGACAAGTAAATAAGTGAGTGATCCCAGCAAACGAATATTGGAATATAATTTATATTTTCAAAGCACTTCTCTTTCACACATATTTTATTTGATTCTCTGCTCTTTGAAATGATGATTCCAAAGTTTAAATTTCAATATCTTAGAAACTGTCCTTTCTTTACCCCAAGAAAATTATCTACTTTTATTTTCGAACCTCGGAATTTATTTTTTAAATAAAATATTTACTTCATTTTCTCAAGGAATTCTAAAAGATTAGAATATACATGAGTGGAAAATTTAGGATTTTCAAGGGTGTTGTGTAGCCTTAGCATTAGTTAGCAGTTTAGCAGATATATTTGCAATTCTTTATCTCTATACATGGACTGTCAACAACTTTCTGTTGTTGTTGGGTTTGTTCTCTGAGATTTCCCAACTGCCTCGATTGAAGGTACCTGCAGTTATATCTCAGATTAGCATCTAGCTCAATTCATCAAGCTCTTTCTTCCAAAGCAAATCCTGGTTTGCCTTAGAATGGCAAGCACTGGGAATGTGCTTGTGCTGCCACTTTAGGCTATAAAATCAGGGTTACAAAATGGCCTTCAGTGTCCCCCACACCTGTGGGCGTGCACGTGCAGGACTGGCAGAACACGGCTCCCTGCGTGTGTCTGCTGCCGACTCGGGAAACTGTTTATTTCCTTTATTTTTTCTGTATTGTCCAACTTTCGTAAAATGTGAAGATGTCTCTTTAAACATGAGACATAAATATATTTTGCTTTCTTTTCAGATTATGTTCAAGAATGTCAGCAACCGGTTCCTCTTCTGGGCCTCTGCCTCCTACCTGCCCCCCAGTTCCCAGCAAGACCCTCTGTGGCCTTTGGCTTGGGCTCCTGTCCAGACACCTGTCTGGAGCCCTGAGAAGAACCGGCCCACTCGTTCTCACTGCTTGCTGCCCACCCCCACTCCGCTCAGAGCTGGCTTCCTGCTCGGACAGTGCGGCAGCTCTGCTTCCCAGCTGCTTGCCCTGCCCACCTGGCCCTACCCACCTGGCGTCCACCTGGGTCACCTCAGCTGGAGACGGCAGCCTCTCAGAACTCACCAGCACTCTCAGGACACTGACCACCGCCTTCCTACCTGACTGTTTTTCCCGTCTTTGCCCCAGTGAGTAAGTGCAGTGTGAGAGGAGAGACCCCAAACCCAGCCTGCAGTGAGGGGGGACTTCCTGGAGGAAGCAGTCTGGAAGCTCTGGTTCCAGTTTTAATTAATTGATTTTTTCTTAAAAAAAAAAAAAACCCTTTTCCAGAGCATTTTCAAATATGTGCAAGTATAGAGAGAACAATGTAATAATAACTAGGTACCCGTGGTCCAGGTCCAACAACTGTCAACGATTTTGCCAAACCTGTCCCCCTGTTTCACGTCCAGCATTGCCTTGCCGGACACAATGTAATTAGCCTTTCGTGCGGACCGAGGCAGCCGTCCGCCCTCCATCCTGCCGTGGTGGGGTGAGAGGGGCACGGCCAACGGCGCCTGAGCAGTCATGACAACTGCAAGCACAAGGACCTCTCAAAGGAGAGTGCTCCTCTCCGTTCAGGCAACGGGAGCGGTTATGGTCCCAGACAGAGTCTCTATATAAACTGAAAAACCTAGCTCGCCGCAGAACACCGAACAGTCCCCGAACGCAGGCAAGTGATTCGAATTGCATCTTTTCTCCTCCCCAGCGCCGGGAGCGTCCTGAGTCTCTCGGGGCTGTCCTCCCGTGAGGTCAAAGCGTCCGTGCTCCCTTCCTGGAAGAAGTGGAGAGAGCTGATGCCACAGTGGAGAGGCTGCACTGGTCACAGGGTCACCGGTCACCTCTGTGTCATCGCCACGCCGGGCTGCTCCTTGGAGGAGGCGGGGCCCTGAGCGGGCGGGAGGGAAGGAGGGCTTCTTTGCGGGTCTCGGAAGAGACGCCCAGGATGCCGTCAGCGTCACGGGAGGACGTGTCTGCCTCTGGGGCCACGGCGTGCTGCCCGCGAGGCTGCGACGAGGCTTGGAGCTCCTCGGGGAGCCACGCGGCACCGGGGCGCCATGTGGGGGATGCGCGGGGCGGGGAGGTCTGGGGCTCTGGGGATTAAACGACCTTAGAGCTTCCCAGGAAGCGTACTTTTGAGCAGGCAGGACAGAGCCCGTGTGCACACAGACTCAGAGCCACCGACACCTGCGTGAGAAGGTGAAGAGTCTGGACGTGGCCAGAAAGTGCGCCCTGGGCCTCAGCGGGAAGCTGTCCTTCACCCAGGGGCCAGGGACCGTATTGGTGGAAGGAGCTGCCAAGCCGGGAGAGGCAGGGCCTGCCCCCCAGAGGTGGGGGGGTCAGGTATGGGGGGGTCAGTGCAGCATCTAAGGTACTCACCCCCGGGTCAGTGTCAGGAAGGCTGGAGCAGACGATGTAAGTGCAGAGACGTTTTACATGAATCTGATTAGGTGGTATTTTCTCGGAGTAGCACAATATGAGATTATTAAGTCTAGTTTCACCTTATGCACAAAATTTGACAAAATGATTTCTTTCAATCATTTTTGTGAGAAAATGGGCCTTGAATTATGCAAGGCCTTCCAGAATCCAAACGTTGCAACAAATGTGATTTCCCTGTGTCCATGGAGATGGGAGTCTGGGAAGTGGCAGGTGCCTCAGGTCTTTGGGGCAAGACTTGAGACCCTCAGCGTGGGGGCCTCAGATCGGGTCGCTTTCAAGCAAGGCATATGTTCTTTAGGCCCTGGGCCAGGGGGTTGATGCAATTTTGTACAATTAGGTTCTAAATTGTCTTTATTCTCTAATCACAGTATTTATAAACTGCCTATTTCCATGTGAAACAATGATGAGAAACAGCACCTTGTACAGGCATCATGATCTGCAGTTAACAGAACTTCTTCACGCCTGTAGCCAGGAGTCCAGCAGCTGCCAAGGGCTTTTTGCCACATCAGTATGCCTTCACCAAGTATTAAATGAGTGAATGAATAAATGAATGAATGAACCCATAATCTTATATGAGCCTGGCAACCTCCCTGTGAGGTATCCTCCTTTTACAGAGAAGGAAACAGACATGTATTGCATAAATGCATATATCGACCTACATTTACTTTCTATTCTGATAGTTTCTCCGAGCTGGGATGGTGGAGTTCCCTTTGGTTAAAGTGGTACCAAGAAAGCAGTTTCAGGAAGCAAATGCACAAAGACATTCAGCTGCTTTTGATTTGCACAAAATTGACCCCAGATTCATTCATTCAATTAAACCACACCAAGGTCAAATGCCCTCTTGGAGTCAGAGCCTTGTAATGGCCTGCTGTATGCTTTCTGCTACAGAACAAAAGAAACATGTGGTCTCCCTGAAATTAGCCTGGCCCGGGGACTTGGCATCTAAACGGAACTTCGTGGTCCTGCTTTTCCTGACGTGTCACTGGCTTTCCAACGAAGGCTCTCTGCAAAGGCAGGGGCTGGCAGCTGTCCCCTCATGACCCCGTCCGCAAGCTGTATTTCAGTCTCCGTTCAGTGTATACAGTCAGGCTCTGTGTGTGACCCACAGACTAAGAACATAAGCCCATATATCAATCCAACCGATCGTTGTTTCCACCAGGACTGTGCCATGGGCCTTCCTCAAACCGGGCGGCAGTACATTGCTCATTCTGTGTACAGGCAGCATCAGGGGACTCAAAATGAATGGCCTGGCAGCTGCCTTAGATCTCAGCAAAGATCGTTCGTGACACTTCCTTCCAGGGCTGGCATTTCATCGTTAACAAACTTAGTTTCACTCCATGGGTCTCCTTTTTATCCTGCTACTTGCTGGCCACTTTCTCCGCATCTTGGTTCTAATCCAGAACAGAGACTCTTTCTCCGTGTCTATCTGATCAAAGCAGCTCTGGACTGGGGGTGTCACAGGGGCCCAGCACGCCCTCAGGCCCCATTGGCCACAGGGCTGTGGATAGGACCAGTGCCTCTAGAGGGGTGTGGGCAGGCTGGCACGCCAGCATGAGTTTCCCTCAGTTGCTTAATCCAGTGATGGGCTGGAACTGGCTTGTATGGGCTCATAAGAATCAATCGTGAAATTGTCAGAAATTTTGTGAGCCAATTATTAAATATAGCCATGATTAAAAACTAAATTACATAAATTTGCAATAAAACAAATTATATTAAAAGCACAGGTAATAAACACACAAAACTCATTATTTTGTAATTATTTGACTACATTTTACTGATATCTATGCCTAATGATAGATATTACCTATCTTCATCGTAGAAATCCCATGTACTGGTGCCTCTATTCCCAGTAACACATTTGCTATGTCAGGTCAGTACTTTGACATTGGCCATGTTGGGATATTTACACCACGGAAATTGCCGAATGCTACAAACCAGGGCTTAATTTACTCTTTTGTTGATTGTCTGGACTTAAGAAATTGATGGATAAAATGCTAACGGTGTAGAATAAATTTAAAAGTGTGGTGTGTTTGTTGCCATTGTATTATGAAGAGCACAAAAATATTGAGAAATTTTTTTTTTAGTGTTTAATACTAGAAAGGTTGCCCAAGCCATTGACAAACAAGCTAGGTTTCAAAATATAACTGCATTGTTTTCTTTTCGTCTTATTCTTTAATGCTCAGGAAAATATCAACCGGGACTTATCTCAAAACAACACTTTGCTTAGTCCCTTGAAGAATTGATCGGCCGTGGATACAAGAGTGCACCAAAAACCAAGAAAGCCTTCTGTCTGGGTCAACTGGCTACATAGAGCATACAATAAAGAGTATTGTATATTGTATTAGTGTTGTACATTGTGTGTCACACATCTGTATTAGTAAAATGTATAATAACCTTATGTATTATTACCGTATGTGTGTGTATTCATACATTTTTTTCTGAGAGCGGTTGCTAAACACTTGCCAGCACCCAGGGCTCTTGTGCCATCCATGGGACAGCCGTGGCCATGGTGCCAGGGGGGCCCAGCAGGGTGCTGGGGGGGTACTAGTGAGTGGGGAGGGGGCTGAGCGGGAGCCGGCGCTCCTGCCCGAGGGGGTGATGGTGTAGGAAGGCCGTGGACCCCAAGAGAGAGCCGGATTCACACCCCTGCCCCACAGATGGTACGGCAGCCACGGTGACAAGCAACCAGCAGAGACAGCCACACACCAACATGGATTTGACAGCTGGGAAGGAGTCACTTCTTCCTGTTCTGCACCAGCGTGTCCTGTCCTCCAACCCAGACCCACAGAGTGTGGGCTCGAACCCTCGCCCCGGGGAGGGGAGAAGATGGGAATCCCGCCAGAGACTGAGGCTTTACCCTGGATTGAGTTTTCACACCCAAAATCAACTGGGAAGTGTTGGGCTCTGTTGAAGACATCATTAAGAACTGAAAAGGAAAGGAATATCTAACAATATACAGTTCTTAAGTGTTTTTTTTTTTAATTGCATATTTCTGTCTCCTAGAGTTACAACTACCAAAAAAACCTCACTGGACTTGCTCTGAATAACAGTTATATTTTTATTGTATATGCAGTGGCAGATTTTCCTCTTTTCTTTGCCAAAAGCTCAGGGCCGAATCAGTGACCACCTTCATCAACATACTAGGACATGATGGTATTTTTGCACAATAATCTGTATTCTCTTCCTGTATATATTTTACAATCGCTTTACCTTCCTCGAATATTTATTCTTATCTTTTGTATCATAAGTAATTGGTAAATCACCTCGATTCATTTTTCGGAAGAGGAGAATAAGAAATACATGAAAAATTGCACTCACTAAAGGAAGATGTGACTGTTTGTGAACCGAGACGGGACAATTCTGTGACCACCCGTGGCACGTGATAGATGCGGAAACCAAGTTACTGATGTTTGAGGCATGTGGTGGATGCTCAGATTGTGCAGATACAGGGAGGTTCTTTGTTATCATTTCATTTCTTTTTGTTTCTTAACCTCAGGGTAAGAGTGTTAGTAATACTTCTTGGTTCATGGTGGCACATTTTTGTTATTAATTCATGCAAACTGCCTATTTTATTATCCTTTTATCCCCATTTCAAATTTCCCATTTTCCTCCTCCTATAAGCAACCATTCTAATGTATTTAATATCTACCTTCTTGTGCACATGTATTCCTGAAAATGCATATTTTTGTTTTGAGTGCACTTTTTAGCAAAGTTGAACATCTTTTCACATTTTTATGTTCTTGTATTTCATTCCATTTTCTCTCCTGTGACATATCTGTTTGTGTTTTTTTCCTTTTTGTTCTTTGGTTGTTGATATTTTTTTCCAAAGTGATTTGTTGGGGTTATTTTAAATATATATTCTAGATTCCACTCCATTATGTGTATGTGGACTGCGAACATCTTCCTCCAGTTTGTTGTTACAAAAATCCTCAGCGTGTAATGCAGCTAAATCAACTTTTGTGAAGTGATGAGTACCATGTCAGGAAGTGCAACATTACCTGACCCTAGAAGCTCCCTGGAGGATCCCCTGAATCACTTGTCCCTACTTTGTCCTCAAAGGTAACTGCTATCCTGATTTCCAATATCAGAAGGTTAGTTTGCCTGCTTTTACGTTTCATATAAGTGAAATCATACAATATGCATTCTTCTGCAGCTGGCTTCTTTTGGTCAGTAATATGTTTCTGAGAATCATTCATCTTGATGCACATAGGTTATTAGTTTTCCTGGCTGTATACTATTCCATTGTATCACTATACTACAATTTATTTGTCCATTCTATTTTTGATGGCCATTTGGGTTGTTACAATTTTGTGGCAATTACAAATAATACTGCTATGGAGATTCTTGGAAATGTCTGGTTATGCACATATAGATGGATTTCTGTTGGATGTAAACTTAGAAGTGCAATCACTGGTTATGTTCACTGCTATAGGGCATGGCCAAATAGATTTCCAAAGTGGTTGTAGAATTTATATTTCTTGCTAGCAATATATGAGAGTTCCTCCTATCACTTCACATCTTTGTCATCAGCAGTTCTGTCAATCTTTTTAATTATAGCCATTCTGTTGGGTGCCCAGTGAAATTTCATTGTTGTTTTAATTGCATTTCCCTGATAACCAGTGAGAATGAGAACCTAGTTAGTATGTTCACTGGCCATTTTAATAATTTATTTTGTGAAGTGCTTGTTGAAATTCTTCTCATTTTTCTTTTGGTTTGTCTGTCTTTTTCTTATTTATTTGTAAGAATACTTTATATTTTTATGAATACAAGCCCTTTGCCGATTATATGTCTTGCAAATATTTTATGTCACTCGGTGGTTTGCCTCTTTAATCTCTTAATGGTGTCATTTGTTGAATTATAATAGTCTGAATTATACGATAGTGTAGTTTATCTTCTCCTTTATGGTTAATGCTTCTTGGTTTCTGTTTAATAAAGCTGCAATCTCAAGATCATGAAGATACTCTCTGTTTTCTTTCAGAGGTTTTATTGTTTATCTTTCACAGAGTTACAATCCTTGAAACAAAAGTTATAGTTAAAGAATGGAGATTCGTTATTCTCCATACAAGCATCTAACTGATCCAGCACATTCGGTGAAAAGACCCCCACTTTCCTGTTGCCCTGTAATACCACCTTTGCCATACATGAAGTATCTTCTTACGTGTGAATCTGTTTTTGGGCTATTTATTTGGTTCCATTTTTCTTTCTGCCTCTTCTTACTTCAGTATGGTAAAGTTTATCCTCCAATGATGTCCTTACTCTAGATTATTTTGCCTATTCCTGGCCCTTTATATTTATATATATTTAAAAATACTTACTTGCCAGTTTACACACACACACACACACACACACACACACCCACACACACACACGACCTGTTAGACTTTGGAGTGGGATGGCATTGAGTCTACAGATCAGTTTGAATTAAACCAATATCATTACAATAGTGAGCCTTCCCATACATGAACATGGTATAGCTCTCCATTTATTTGTGTTTTATTAAATGTATCTCATTAGTATTTATTAGTTTTAATTATAAATGCCTTGAATATCTTTTGTAAAATCCATTCCTAGTTATTTATTACTTTTGATGTCATTGAAAATGTTTTAACATTTAACTTCCTAATTAATTGCTATTGATAGAATGAAATAAAATTGGGTTTTAAAATATGGACTTTGTGCCCAGTGACTCTGATAAATTTGCTTATTAGTTGTAACACTTAGTCTAGTTTTTCTAAATACCATCACGTTGTCAACAAGCAATGGCAGTTTTATACTCTCCTTTCCAATCTTTATGTCCTCACGTCCCTCGTTTTGTTGCATTGGTTAGAACTTCCCGTTTGCATTGCATTGGTTAGAGAGACAAGTGGCACCCTTGTCTTGCTCCCGATCCAAAAGAAAAGCATTCAACAGTTCACCTTTAACTGCAAGGTTTAGAAGGTTTCTTTTCTTTTTAAATTGTTTTTGTTTGTAGATTATAAAACTGAGGAGGTTTCCTTTGTTGTCGGTTGATGCCAGCTTTTTTTTTTTTTTTTTTTTGACACAGAGTCTCACTTTATTGCCCAGGCTAGAGTGAGTGCTGTGGCGTCAGCCTAGCTCACAGCAACCTCAAACTCCTGGGCTCAAGCAATCCTGCTGCCTCAGCCTCCCAAGTAGCTGGGACTACAGGCATGCGCCACCATGCCCAGCTAATTTTTTCTATATATATTAGTTGGCCAATTAATTTCTTTCTATTTATAGTAGAGATGGGGTCTCACTCTTGCTGAGGCTGGTCTCGAACTCCTGAGCTCAAATGATCCACCCACCTCGGCCTCCCAGAGAGCTAGGATTACAGGCGTGAGCCACCGCGCCCGGCCTAATGATGCCAGCTTTTAACACGGATGAATGTCAGA
>VSMD01037090.1:0-23020 GCA_008750895.1 Mirza zaza
AGATGGGGATGCCCTGGCCCGAGCTAAGTAGACAATTCCTGAAGCCTGAGAACTCCTTCCTGCCTAACAGAGTCGCAGCTATGGCACCTGGGGTTCCTACCATGAGCCAGGCACTATTCTAAGAAACATGTATGGGCTGTGTCTCACTTGTGCCTAAACCTTGTGAGCCTGGTGCTTTTAGCGTTCCCACTCTGCAGATGAGCATATCAAGGCCCGGAGCTGTCTCAAGCCACACAGTGGCAAGAAATATCAGATTCAAAGCCAAGGCTGACTCCATAGGCCCCCTGCCTTGTACAGCTTCTCCCACACCTCCCTTGCTAGTATTTTATGATTCTAATACTCCAGGCTCAGTTTTTACAAACCCCAGTGCTGGGAGTTTAACCCACTTCTAAGATGCCTGGATTCCCAGGGGTTGGGTCCAGGCCAGGGGATCCAGCCTTAGACAGGACAGACAGGGAGTCATTTAATTTTACATTAAAAGAGAAGGTCCCCTCCTCCATGCCCCTCCCCCTCTCCCCTGCCTCAGCTCCCTTCCAATCACATCAGAGACCCCAGAGGGGGCTTGACCTCTGTCCTCGGGGGAGGTCAGCCGGGGTGACCCTGCCTGTGTGCAGGATCCCGTGAGAGATGCCCAGCTGCAGGCCCGGGAGGGCTGCAGGCGTACCCGGAAACTGGCTGGGGTCACCGAGGGCGGCCCAGGCTGAGGGAGGGGCTTCCCCAGCCCTTTGTGAGCCGTTGGGCAGGGGGAGATTAGTTCCACAGGCAGCCCCTGTGTCTCCAGAGAAAGGGGCTATTATGGAGCGGCTAAAAATACAGGGCACAGCCCACCCCACCTCCCCTTTTATCGCCATGGAGATGAGGGGAGGTCTCTAGGAGGGATATGGAGGGAGGGAGAATGAAAGGCAGGTGAAAACAGGGGAGGAGAGGGGAGGGATGCACTGGGAGTCAGTGAGGGGAAGGGGGGAGGGGGAGAGGGGGTGGGTAGAGCTCCCGCCTGCCTCTCTCAACCCGGGTGGCTGGTGGGATCTCTCTTGCAACTCCATCTCCCTCATTCTTTCCTCTCCACATCCTGCCTGCCAGGTCACAGACGATGCCTGGAGGCTGCCGGGGCAAAGAGACGTTTGCCCACTTCCCTGCGGCTGGCCCTGTGACCTTTGAGGGTGAGGGGTGCGACCATCTGGGATTAAATTGCAAGATGGCCACATGGAAGGCAGCTGGTGAACAGCTGCTAGGCCTCCTCCAGCCTCTGGACATACCAAATGCCCCAAATCATTGACTTTCAGAATCATCTGACCAAGTTTCCACCACAGCGTCCCCACCAGATATTGATCCAATGTCATCTTAAGGTCTTCAGTGATGTGATTTTGCCACCTGTGCTCTGTGGGGCGCCTTTGCTGTCAGATAGGTCTTCCTTACATTGGATGGAAATCGGTCTCCCTCTTACCTCCACACACGGGCTCTAGCTCTGCTCTCTGGGGCTGCACAGTAGAATAAAGTAGACATTTAATATTATAGAAAGAATGCATAAAAGTCTGACCCTTCTTGACATGAAATATTTGAAGAAAGCTGCTAAGAAGTTAACTTTATTGGAAAAAACATCATTCATAATTTTAAAATGTGCAAATCTAAGTATAATAGATCTGAACACTAGGTGGGCAGAAGAGGGGGCTTCTTGAGATGCCAGGGTCCTGGGTGCTGCCTTGATGTCAGTTCAGAGGTCATGGACGGGGTCTTTGGTATGTTTCAGCAAACTGGCTATTAGGTGATTCCCCAGCCCAGTGGGCAGAGTTAAAATTTGCCTGGGGACTGTGGCTGGACTGTGGCTGTACACCTTAGTATAGCTGCAAACTGGAGAAACATCCTCCACCCCAACTGGGATGCTCTTGGAAAGAGGGGCTAGCTCCTGGCAAAGTGCTGGAGGCCACATATTCTTATCAGTGAGGTGAAAAGGAAGGGATCTCCCTCTTTGAGAGCTAGTGGATCCCAGGCTGGCGGATTTGCGGTTCTATCCTTTGGAGAATTTCAGGGATTCCAAATTGACTGGGCTCTTCCAACTGGCAAGGGCACAAGCTCTAGCCTGCACTCTGGGGAGCCCACCTGGCAAACCTCAGGCCAGCTTCTGACCGCATTAAGACTCTTCTTGGCAAGGAGGGTCCGCCACAAGGCTGCATGGAGCAAGGACAGTGGAAGAGAGAAAAGAGGCAAACTCCATCGTGGAGGAATTCAGGCTCTAGGTACCTTTTGGTTCCTCCCCCCAACTCTCACCACCTGGGGTGGCCTGGGAAGCAGATTCCTTAGATAGACATTTGGAACAGGTGTGGTTTAGGTGCAGGAGGCACCAAAGATAAGCTGAGAGTTGTGATTGCACTGAACAAAGGCGATAGCCTATGCTCGAGAACAGTTGTTTCAAAATGCCAGGCATCAGCAGATGTTGGAGACAGCCCTGATTCTTGCATCTAGAGAGGAAAAGGAGATAAGTCCATACACACCCCCCATTCGACCATGCCAGAGCCCAGGCTGTCAAAAAGGCAGGCATACCTGCTGTTGCCTCTTCCCTCTCAACACTGGGGCTCCTGCCCAAATGCTGGTGTCCAAATCGTCTTTATGACTGTTTTAAGAAGGAGTGACAGAGCCTTTTAATATCCCTGACAGCCCAGGATGTTTTAATAGATGGCGGAGCTGGGCTTCAGGAGTTAAGAAAAGAGAGCAGAGCTGTCAGGCCTGGTTTCTATGACAGACCTACTGATCAACTGGATGACAAAATAAAATACGGGGCTGTGTCTCTCCTCAGTGCCATCAGGTTGACAGACAGTCTGTCACTATTGCATGTCATCTTTCACCTCCTAATCACCGAGGCTTAGGGGAAACCTGTGTTTCACAGGACTCCCTACAGGATTTCCACCCAAACCTGCCTGCTGAACACCAGGCCTCTATTTCAACTCCAGTGGGTGTTCTCTGACTTTCTAGAACTCTTCTATCTATAGAGCCCTGCCTCAGTTGTTGCTGTTTGTTAAAGGTGATTATAGGTCTTACACCACGGCTCAATATTCTGCAAAACAGAAGGGTAGTGGTGGCGGCTGTACAAGAATATGAGTGCCATTGAACTGTATACTCAACAAGGGTTAAAATTATAAATTTTATGTATATCTTGCTACAAAAACAAAAACCCACAGATGGAGCAAGGAACAAACAAAACAAGTTTCGACCTTTGCACCTGCGTAATGTGGGTGTTCCACCCTGTGTGCCCACGACCTAACCTGTCGCAGGGCCAATTCTGGTGGCTCTACATCCATGAAAACACCCGGCTGCCCACCTCCTGCTTCTCTGTCTCTTCCCCCCCTTCCTGGTTAATAGGCCTCACGGACATTTTGGAGATCAACATCTGAAGGCTCCTTATCTACACTTTTCCAGCACCAGGTTTGGGGCTGGTCTGCCCAGCAGCTCAGTGTGTGGCTAATGCTTCATTGGTCACATCCTCCATGTGTCCTGGCAGGTGAGGTCTAAGGGATTCTCCCAGGTTTTGTTTCGTTTTATTTCAGTGGGGAAGGAAGGCAGCAAATTCTGGGGCCACCGACCTTGTTTTTTCTTGAGCAGCGGAATGAAACCTGAGAGAGAGCACGGAGCCCTTCCCTGCCCACGTATTAAGGCTAGTTGTGCTGGGGCCGCTCTCCCTCTTCTGGGGCTCCCCTCCTTGCTACCTGCACGCCCAGGGTTAAGGGGCAGTGCTGATGCTCCTGGATCCCGGTTCCCAGCTGCAGACATAGCTCCAGGTAAGGAGCCTCCCTCCACCTTGCTGGCCCAGGGCTCTGCGTTCAAGTCCTCTGCCAGGAGAGAGTTAAGGGCTTGGGTTTAATTTGCCCGTTAATCACAGTTAAAAGAAGTAATGAGCCTCTCCCCAAAGCCTGGGTGTTTCTCTGCAGATTAAGCTGCAATTTGCATAGCCCCTTTATTCATTCCCACCTTCCCCTGTGGGGCGGCTTGTCCTTTCAGACACAGCCAAGCGCAGCCTGCGGCGGGAGCAGTTTGACAAATGGCTTTGCCATGCGCGTGGTTTGGGCAAGAGGGAGGGAGGGGAGCGCTGGGAGGGAGAGGGCAGCTCCCGACAGTAATGGATAGCTAGGACGTTAAATAGTGCAGAACTTTTTATTAGACACACAGGAGAAGTTTAAATATTCAAACTGGTTTTCTTTGAAGCCTGGGGAATGAGAGGAGGGTGGCAGGCTGGCTAAGTAAGAGTTTACTCAGGGCCAATTTACTGAGAAAGACCCTGCTGGTCACCGGAGAGGAAGGGCATCTGGAGGACACAGGCAGATCCAGGTCAGCTGGTACCCCAGGGCTCCACACTCCTGCAGCAGCCTGACACCCTCCTGCTGGGCTCCAGCTCTGCCAGGCAACAGCCAGCCTGGAAGCAGCCCCTCAGGGCCTGATTACCCAGGGTGCAGAACAGCTTGGGAAGCCCAGCATATAGGTGCATTCAGTAGATGGGGGCTGAGGCCCCCGCCATCCTCAGGGTGGGCACTCTCCTTGGTGGAGAGATTTCAGTCTAGCCATCAGTCCATTTTATATTTTATTAAAAAAATTTTTTTTTAGAGATGGGATCTCACTCTGTCACCCAGGGTGGAGTGCAGTGGCATGATCATAAGTCACTGCAGCCTCCAACTCCTGGGCTCAAGTGATCCTCCTGCCTCAGCCTCCTGTGTAGCTGTGACTACAGGCATGTGCTACCAAGCCTGGCTAATTTTTCTATTTTTTTTTTTTAGAGCTGGGGTCTCACTATATTGCCCAGGCTGGTCTCAAACTCCTGGGCTCAAGTGATTCTCCTGCCTCAGCCTCCCAAAGTGCTAGGATGATATGCAACAGCCATTGCCTCAGTCCATTTTAAAAGCTGACTTAACTTCAGTTTTCTTCCGAACTTCTAGTGTTTTGTGGTACTCTTCCTTTTTGCTAACTTGTGAGCCACATGATCATATTTCAGGGGTCACAGTCACTTTAGCAATCATTAAAACAAAGTTCAGAAAAGTTAGAGAGTTCAGAAAAGTTTAAGTTTGAGACTCCAAGGGGGACACAAAGGTAAACAAGACATAATCCCTGCCTTCAAGAAGCTCAGTTTGGGTCATCCACTGTGACGCTATCAATGAGTTCCCCCAGGACAGCTACGCAGAATGCTGATGAGGGAGGGAGTGGCGAATTCTGCAGAGGGAACTGGCAATGTCCATGGAGATGCATTTGGGCTAGGTCTGGATGGCTCAGAGGGAGCCAAGAAAAGGGTTGGGGCTTTGGGGACACATGTGGGTTTGGCATCTTGGGTGGGTAGCCCA
This sequence comes from Mirza zaza, assembly GCA_008750895.1. Lineage (NCBI taxonomy): Eukaryota > Metazoa > Chordata > Mammalia > Primates > Cheirogaleidae > Mirza > Mirza zaza. Next base: position 5,319 of record VSMD01037090.1, read on the forward strand.
GGCTGGAAAGGCAGGTGGAGGCTCACTTATCAAGGCTGGCCTGCTACACTAAGAATTTGGGAGCTAAGGAGACATCAGAATTTCTAAGCAGGGAAACGACTAGGGCAAAAAGGTCCATAGCAACATGGAAAGAGTGGATTACAGAGGGGAGCTGGTAGAAACCGGGGAACCATTGATGGAGCCAAGGGAGACAGGAATTAGCAGATATTTCTGCCCCACCCTCTCACACAGCTAACATTTGAGTCTTACTGCGCCGGGCACTGTTCTTTTTTTTAAGAGTAGGGTCTCACTCTGCTGCCCAGGCAGCATAGCTCACTACAGCCTCAAACTCCTGGGCTCAAGCGATCCTCCTGCCTCAGCCTCTCAAGTAGCTGGGACTACAGGTGCACACCACCATGCCCGGCTAATTATTTTATTGTACTTTTGTAGACAGGATCTTGCTATGTCGCCCAGGCTCAGGCACTGTTCTAAGTGCTGTCCACGCTCACCACAGCCACCTACCCTGAGGTTGGTAGTATCTTTCTCCTTATGTTACAGGTGAAGGAAAAGAGTAGAGAGGTCCAACGACTCACCCAATGTCACACAGGGAGTGAGAACAGAGCCAGGCACAGTATGAAAGGCAGTCCAGGTCTGGAGAACATGCTAATCACCACCACATTTTATTGTCTGTTACTTTTACTCAATTTTGTATGTGCATTACAGGAGTGAGGAGAGAAGAGAATAAACAAGTGGCTATTAAAAGATGAAATCAAAGGCCAGGCACGGTGGCCTTTGATCCTAGCACTCTGGGAGGCCAAAGCAGGAGGAGTGCTCAAGATCAGGAGTTCGAAACCAGCCTGAGCAAGATCAAGACCCCGTCTCTACTAAAAAAAGAAAGAAATTAATTGGCCAACTAAAAATATATAGAAAAAAATTAGCCGGGCATGGTGGCGCATGCCTGTAGTCCCAGCTACTTGGAAGGCTGAGGCAGGAGAATTGCTTGAGCCCAGGAGTTTGAGGTTGCTGTGAGCTAGGCTGACGCCACGGCACTCTAGCCCGGGCAACAGAGTGAGACTCTGTCTCAAAAGAAAAAAAGATGAAATAAAAATCAGTAACATGACAGGTACGAGTGTGGGAGAAGAGAAGTGTCCCAGGACCTGAGTCTCTTTCTTTTTTTGAGACAGAGTCTTGCTCTATGGCCCCGGGTAGAGTGCAGTGGTGTCATTATAGCTCACTGCAGCCTCAAACTCTTAGGCTCAACCGATCCTCCTGCCTCAGCCTCCCAAGTAGCTGGGACTACAGGCACGCACTACCACATCTAGCAAATTTTAAAAAAAATTTTTGTAGAGAGGGGTCTCACTATGTTGCCCAGGCTGGTCTCAAATTCCTGGCCTCAAGTGATCTTCCTGCCTGGGCCTCCCAAAGTGCTAGGATTACAGGTGTGAACCACCATGCCTGGACATGGACCTGGGTTTCTAGGGGAGATACTAAGCAACATCTGGGGAATGCATGGTGGGGAGGGGGATGTATGTGAGCAAGCAGGACTCTACAGCCTCAGCACAGTTGATTCCTGCTTCTGAATGCTTGAGATGAAATTTACTTTTGTCCTCTACTGCAGGCCAGGTCTCTGAAGCAAGTCATTCTTTAGACGGGTGGGGAGACATTCAGTCTAAATAACTGATCATTCCCTGCCCCACACTGGCAACATGAAAGGAGTTCTAGATGTGCAGGACTCCCCTGTCCCTGGAAAGCCCTTAGTGGGGCACAAGGGTAGGCTGCCAGAACCCAGATGAATGACGCTTAGCACTCCACTGAGCCCATGTTCACAGTCAGCCACCGCAGGCTGCAGTGCAAAGGGATCCCACTTTTGTGGACAGTAAAGAGAACCACATCCCGAGAGGGCATGGTAGAGTTGATGCAGGAAGAAAGGCTTCATTTGGGCAGAGAGGCAGTGAGCCGGGCTGGGGCAGTGGCTAGATTTAGCAGGGAGAAGGATTTTGGAAAGGCGACTCACTGCTTCCTTATCTGGAGTGAGGTGACTAGTCTCAGCCAAGTAGTGAGAGGCTTGCTTTAAATCCTCTCTGGAAAGAGGTGGGATAAAAGTCAACATAAAAGTCTAGTGTGCTCTTGGCAACACAATTCATGCCAAACCAAGCATTCTGAGGGTGTAATCCTTTCCGGCTGCCTCCCTCTTTCCCCAAAGCAACTGGAAATTCAACTGCTCAAAACTTTGTCTTCAAGCTCAGCAAGGAACCCCTTACCTCTCCCTCCCCAGAAGGCAAGTTTGGCCAGGATGCAGAGTCCTTGTCATTGTTCCCCAAGCCAAAAGAAAGAGCTCAGGTGTCCAGGGAGTGCCTCCTCTGTGCCAGGCACTGTTCCAAGAGCTCTGCATATCTTAAGGCATGTAATTCTAACGACGACCTCTGAGACAATTCTGAGAAAAACTAGTAGGAACTTAAATGAAACCAGAGTGGACCTAAGGGGAATGGGAAGCAGGCCTGAAGACACAGAGTCCCCCTGCTCGGGGTGGACTAGCCAGGAGGCCCCTGCAGCACCTCCCGGCCACGACGCAGGAAGCAGGGGAACCAAGGGCAAAGGAGAATCAATTCAGTGTTGCGGAGTTAGAGGCTTTTATGAAACCATTTGTCTCAGCCTGGGGGTTAGGGTGGGCCTTCATTTCACCAGTTAAGCAGGAACCTAATCTCTCTGAGTGAGAAGTCCCCTAACCACACTGCTTACCAAAGTGGCCAAAACCTGCTGAGAAAACCCTTTCTTTCCAAACCGATTTCCCCTCCTGCGAAAATGGCCAAACCTCAGTGAGCACTACATCCCTGCACTGATCTTAGGCAGGGCAGGTCGTGCAGGGCAGATGCTTGTCTGCAAGAGCAGAAGCAAGAGCTCTGAGGCCTGAACCCAGCCTGCCATGGTCATCTCGTCCACAGGTCTTCTCCCTAAAGCTCCGTCCCTGTGAGCAACGGAGTCTGTGCAACAGCTGGTGACTGAGCAAGGGACATCACAGTGGGCATGGGTAGCATGCCTCAGTGAGCTGATGGCGACTGCATGAGGTCAGCCAGACGGCCAGTGGAGCCAGCAGCTGAACAGGTGGGGCAGAAGGCAGCAGGCTTCTCTCAGGGGAAATGGGACCGAGAACAGCAGACAGTTCCTTAGGCCAAGAGCCTCCACGACGCTGAGGACACAATGCAGGCCACTAAGGCTCCTTTATGCCCTTCAAGTCTAAAGACAGTTTTACCTCCACATGCAACACCAATATTTTTCCTTTTTCAATTCCTGGACTTCTTATTTCAACCCCGTCCCCCAAAAGGAGGTGACCAGGCAAAGATTGGGGGGAAGCGGCAGGTTGACATTAATTGATAGGAGCAGCTTCGAGCAGTTCATGCTGCCTTATCTCTCTCTCCTTTGGATAGCGTGTGTCCGCCGGAGTCCGCGGGGTCGGTGATTAATAGGGGCCATCACTCACTGTCCAGGACGGCTGAAAGGCAGCAGGGAGGGGGCGGCCCTCCCCAGAACTGAGATAACAAGCAGCAGGAATAATGAGTGGTGTCACTCCACTTTTCATTTTGATGGAAAGTCATTACGGGAGTCAACGCAAGCGACAAAGAGCCATGAATCAACTGCTCTGCTATGAAATTAAAATCGAATTGCTGGCCACCCCCAACCCCTACCCTTCCTAGGAAATGGGGATGGGTAGGTGGCTCGGGAGAGGGCTGCTATCCCGGAGTGGGCTCTATCCGATCACAGAGCAGGCAGTTATGGGCAGGAAGTGGACAGGCAGCCAGTAAAGGTGACAGCTCCTGTCTCCACCTTGTTTATCAGACCCTTCCTCCCCAAACTGCATTTTCCCTCTGCCTCGAGGTAAGCTGTGATTAAAAGAAAAATACAGCTTTGTTGGCTCCAACAGGGCTGCTGCTTGACTGCTTGCCTTGGGCTTCCGGCCTCAGTGGGGCAGCCTGGGCCTGGCTATGGAGAGAAAGGGCCCAGCGGATTCAGCTATCCCAGAGCCTTGCCAAACCATTTGTGGATTTGGGGTCCTCCTTACCACCAGAAGCTAGAGAATAAAGGCCTGGGAAACCCACCTGGATCAAGAACCCCATGAAAATAGGTGCACAGCTCAATTCCAGGCTTGGAGAAGCAATGTAAGTAACTGTCAGTAGTGAAGCAAAAGTCTTCATCTTTTATTAAGTGCACTAGACTAACTAGAAAGAGAAGCTGTGGTTTCAGGCTGACAGGCCACAGGGGGTTGTAGACACTCAAGACAGCCTCTTGTAGAGAGCACAGTGAGTGCCAAGGTTACCATCCAAGTGATGGCTCCTTCCTGTGGCTTTCTGTCCTCCAATCTGCCTGGTTTCTTGCCGGGAAAGGCTCCACAACATCGGCCCTGGCTGTCCCACCTCCATCCCGAAGGCTGAGAAGACGGGCAGGCAGGAACATGGAGGGTGTCACAGGGAGGTGCCCATCAGGTTCACGGGGCGCCCGCTGTACCTCTTGGAGATGTCAGCTTCAATCTGAAAGGCAGCAGTAACAAGTGGGTGGAAGCCAAGAGGCGCAGGGCCTCGTTCTGCAGAAACTGGGGTCCTCCCCCTGTGCAGGTTTCCCTTTCCTGTCTTACCAGCTTCTGCAGCTCCTTAGTCTTCTCCAGGAGCAGGTCCAGCTTGGGCTCCAGGGCTGCCTGCTCCTGAAGCGCTTCCTGCTGCTTCTGCACCATCAGCTCTTTCTTCAAAGCCAGCAGCTGAGACTGCTTCAGCTTTTGCTGGAGGAATTCAGTGACACGGTCCACATACCTACGCAGGGCGCTCAGGTGAGTGTGTGGGGTAGCTGTGCACCCTGAGCATTCCTGTTCAGTTGCTGGGAAAGGTGAAGCTTGGGAAACCAAACCCCTAATTGGCCTCTCATCCTCACATCCTTAAATCCCTTTTTTGTATGGAATACCCCATTTCCAGTTCCCCTGTCCTACTTGGGAAGCAGATTCTGCCTGCATACATCAAACCACGCCATCTTGTCCCAAGATAACCCTTATCCCCAGCAGAAGGCAATGACTAGGAGGTAGGGATGGCCGGGAGGCAGGGGTGAGGCCTGAGGGTCAAGAAAGAAGGGAGGGATACAGCGAGGCAGAGTTCCTCAACATGGCAGAGCCCTGCATCAGGGAGCAAGCCAGACCTCGGTGAGGCCAGGATCATAAACAGGTGTTGCATTCGGAGATTGGTGAGGCGGCCAATCAGATCCTGTGGCACTGATGCCATGGTAACCATCTTCTCTTTGGTCTGGCCCTGCAGGATGGCTGGAGCCAGCTGGAACTGGCTCACAGATAGGATGTCTGCTTCCTCACTCATCTCCACCGCTCTCTGGGACAAGAAGATTTCGAGCTGAGGATGGAAGAGGAATTGGTTCAAACTGAGACCAGAACTCAGAAGCTAAGGCCTTAGACTGCTCAAAATGCAAGAATGAGATGTGAGGGCCCAACTCTGGGTGAGAAGGGGTTATCTCCTCTGAACACTTTCATTGCTAGAAACTCAACAACTCAACGTGAGTGCTCAGGGCTGCCTGTGCTCTTTGGTCCCCCATTCCCATCTCAGGCCTGCCTGGCTCTGCACCTCCAACTTTCCTCCCCGGCTGTGGGTCAGATAACTGAGAAGACAGAGACTCAAAGGGTTCTGTCTGCCCAGTGAAAGTATTTACTTTCTCTCCTTGGGAGGAAGGAGATTCCAGGAATAGGAATCCCTGCTTTACAAGCCATCAATTCAGAAAACGCTAAGAACATGAGAACCAGCCATACATCTCATCAATCTTATTCTGCCATAAAATTTGATACCTTTTGTCCTTCTCTCCCCTTGAGGTTAGGAGGACCCTCTTTAGGCAGAAAGAGGAGAGAACTGGGTGACAACTGAGAACTTTCAGGAAGCTCTCCCCAACCACAGGCTACTGGGAAGGGAACAGACCCAGAGATTAACAAAGATGGGCCTTCATCTTCCCCACTCCACAATGAAGGTTCCAGAACACTGGCTCCTTACACTGAGCTGCTCAGCACTTTAACCCAGGGATTGTACTTAACACAAATGAGATGTTGTTCCTAACCTGTTTAAAATCTCCAACAGCTTCTCAGTCTGCTCAGAGTCAAACCAAAGTTCAGACTCTACCTCTGAGCTCTGATTCTACTCCCTGCCAGCTCCCTCTCCTCAGTCACACCAGCCTCCTTGCTGTTGGTCAAACAGGGGAAGCACGCTCGCACCCCGGGCCCCTTCGGTTGCTCTCTCTGCCTGGGAAGCCGTCTGCCAGACATCCCCTGGCTCTCTCTGCACCACCTGCAGTCTCAATTACAGGTCACATTCTCAGTAAGGTCTTCCCTGACTGCCAGATACAAAACCACAGCCCTTCCCAACAACCCCCATCTCCCTCCCTTACTTTCTTTTCCTCCATGGCACTTAGTACTATCTAACATACTGCCTATTTTACTTATTTATCTTCTTTCTTGTCTGCCTTCCCCACTAGAACATAAGCTCCATGAGCTCAAAGACCTTTAACTGTCTTGTTCACTGCCCAATTCCTGGTGGCTAAGACAGTACCAGGCCCTTATGAGGAGCCTGATAAATATTAGTTAGATGAATAAGGGGTGTCCTAATAGGTGAGGCTCCTGCACCAGGACATGGAAAGCACTCAGCACCCTTGTCAGGTCAGATGTCTGGAGTGATGCTGCCTATGCTGGTGCCACGCCTCCCCCCGCATCTCTGAGATGACAGTACCTCCATGAGCTCATCAATGAACTGATTCCGGGTCTCAGGGTATTCAAGAAGTGTCAGAGCATCTGGACCCCTTGCAACACCTTCTGGAGCTGTCAGGAAGAGGACAGAGAAGTGACTAAGGAAAAGTCACTTCCACCAGAGAAGGAAAAGACCCTCAAGTTTGAGAAGCCCTGGTGGATCAATATAGACACAGACTCACTGCACTAAAACCAACCTCCTTCTTGTCTCAACCAAGGGAGGAGGTTACCTTTTACCAGGGGACTAAGCCTCAATCAGGCTCTACTTTCCAACTCCAAGTCCGAGAGGAGCTGGGTTCAGGGGAGCAGAAAGGCTGGCTCTCTGCGCTGGTGGGTGGCAGCAGGTAAAGTTTCATCCTGCACTGCCCTCTAGTGGCGCAGACACGGCTACATCCTCTCTGCAGGAGGGGAGGGAGGTCGGGTCAGACTCCAGGGCTGACCCACCCTGCTGGAACCCTCCCAAAAGACTGGCTCTCTAAAAAGTTGATCTCTAAAAAGTTGAGAGTTTCTAGACTTAATTTTAACACCTTAACTGCCATGTGAGTTTTATTTACCTCACGACAGTTTTGAGCCTGGGGCCTTGTGAAGCAAAACCTGGGCAAAACCCTGCAGTTGGTTTGTGCAAATCTTACTTGATGTTCTTATTGTTACAACTAATTGACACTTTAATTCTCAAAATGTGGATTAAATGAATAGAAGTCAATAGATTTCATTTTTCTATGTATGTTTACCTTTAAATTACATTTAAGCCTGACAAGAAAAACACTTTACCTTTATAAACTATTTTTCAAGTTTTCATATTACTTTTTATATTACTAATTTTCAAGTTTTTATATTATTTTATTTAAAAAACACAAAAATATTAAAAATAACAACTTTTTCATTTAATTAGAAAGGATTGTTTTGTTTTTGAAGTTTTTATTCTGTTTTCATAATAAAACACCTTGGAAACACTTTTTTCTTTTTTTTGAGACAGATTCTCGCTCTGTTGCCTGGGATAGAGTGCTGTGGCGTTAACCTATCTCACAGCAACCTCAAACTCCTGGGCTCAAGCAATCCTTTTGCTTCAGCCTCCCGAGTAGCTGGGACTACAGGCATGTGCCACTATGCCTGGCTAATTTTTTCTATATTTTTGTTGGTCAATTTCTTTCTATTTTTAGTAGAGACGGGGTCTCGCTCTTGCTCAGGCTGGTTTCAAACTCCTGACCTGGAGCAATCCGCCTGCCTCAGCCTCCCAGAGTGCAAGGATTACAGGGGTGAGCCACCACGCCCGGCCCAATTTTTTTTCCAGTGTGGCAGTCAGTGTGTTAAGAACCTCTCTCAGTCCCCCTCAAGATTCTCAGAAACAAATGTGTGAGAAGCCTCATCTCAGAGTGCATTTTTTTGTTTCTAGAGACACGGGAGCCCTGGAGCATCCCGCTTTCGCCAGGGCTGCAGGGGATGGTGCTTACCCTCGGTCCCGGCTTCCAGCACTGTGATCTGCAGAGCAGCAGTGTCGTCTCCCCAGTCGATGCCATCACCCCCAGGGTCCTGGAAGGAGAGCAAAGAACCCGGCAATGCTGGGAGAACTTACCGGAGCAAAGGAGCCCTTGATGCGTTCAATGCACATTACAATTGCATTAAGGATTTGCAGCCCTGACGTAGGTGGCAAATACGTCAGTCTGGGCCCATTTACGTTGCTATGATCATCCCTGCTTTGTAGTTTCCATACCCTCACACCTTGCCCCAAATACCAGGTCAAAAACTCTGATCTGTCACTTTTGAAACTCTGCCTCCCTTGCACTACACCTGGTTTTAGAGCTGTGAACTTCAAGTGATGCCTTTACAAACTCAAAACTCAAAAAACCCTTTTTCTTTTCTTTTTTTTTTTGAGACTGAGTCTCGCTCTGTTGCCCGGGCTAGAGTGTTGTGGCCTAGCTCACAGCAACCTCAAATTCCTGGGCTCAAGCGATCCTCCTTCCTCAGCCTCCCAAGTAGCTGGGAATACAGGTGTGCACCACCATGCCTGGCTAGAGATGGGGTCTCACTCTTGCTCAGGCTGGTCTCAAACTCCTGACCTCAAGAGATCCTCCTGCCTCAGCCTCCTGGAGTGCTAGGATTATAGGCATAAGCCACCATGAATAACCCTTTTCTTATGGTTAAAGTAGTGATCACAGACAGACAGATCAAGAGGGGACCCTACCTTTGAGTCTGATTCCAGGGAGATGCCCCAGTCGATTCCAGCGGCCTCGGCAGAGATGCCAGAGTCAGTCCTCTCGGAAACTGCCTCCAGCCCAAAGTCGCCCCAGTCAATCTAGAAGGGTAAAGAGTATTAACTTGCAGAAGGTGGGTAAAATAAAGGGGTGGCTGCCTTCCCACAGGCCTTAGCTGCTTCTGTAGGGAGCACATTGATTAAATGCAATAGCCTGCAAGGTCCCCCAAAGAAAGCCCATTTTTCTTTTCTTTTCTTTTTTTTTTTTTTTTTTTTGAGACAGAGTCTCACTTTATTGCCCAGGCTAGAGTGAGTGCCATGGCGTCAGCCTAGCTCACAGCAACCTCAAACTCCTGGGCTCAAGCAATCCTGCTGCCTCAGCCTCCCAAGCAACTGGGACTACAGGCATGCGCCACCATGCCCGGCTAATTTTTTTTCTATATATATTAGTTGGCCAATTAATTTCTTTCCGTTTATAGTAGAGATGGGGTCTCGCTCTTGCTCAGGCTAGTCTCGAACTCCTGAGCTCAAATGATCCGCCCACCTCGGCCTCCCAGAGAGCTAGGATTACAGGCGTGAGCCACCGCGCCCGGCCCAAAAGCCCATTTTTCTAAAAGCTCATGCAGTGGAGGGTTTTGGTTCAAAGCAAACCAGCTTGCTGAGCACTCACCTACACTTAGAAAAATAAAGAAGCAGGGCCTTTTGGGCCCTTCCACCTATAGGCTAACAAATCCCCCTTTCTTGCTTCTGGGGCTCTGAATCCAGGCCCTAGAGTTGGGCTATCTATGGGAGGGTGGGGAGCAGCTCCCACTCCCTTGGTAGTAGCTACTTATAATGAGGCTTGTCTTACCGTGTCTTCTTCCACCTGCTCAGGAGGCTCCTCAAGGTGCGGCCGCTCCACCACGGAAGGTTCTGTCCCCGTCCTCCACTCGTACACCGTTGAATTTCCCCGCTTCTGCACGAACCGCAGCATTGGCAACACCTGCTCTGTGGGGCTTCAACAGGGCACATAACTGATTCTCCTGCTGACCACTCATGAAGGCAAACCCAGCTTCAGCCTGGGCTGTGTGGTCAAATGGGCAAGGCTCCCACTGGTTCCAAGGTGTTAAATAAAGCTCACATGTCATGTGGGAAATATATAAGTGGAGAAGAGAGACAAACCAGGGAACATAGGTAAACCATCCCCTTGCTAGAGAGAAGCTGAGGTTCTCTTTACCTTTCACACACAAACCCCACACAGGCCTGGTACAGGTCGATGGCTTCCCCCAGAGACTGAGCTGCCGCCCCAATCTCAGCCAGCTGACTTGGCAGGTCCTTCACCAAGCCCAGCAGTTCTCTTCGGACATTGTCTCCCTAGAGAGGGTAGAAGCGGGAAAGCCGAGACAGAAGTGGTGAGAGGTGGAGTCCAACAGATTAAGGAAAACATCCAAAGACCAGAGAAAGGCAAGACACGAGCCCAAGAGGGGCACAACTTGGCTGAGGGCTCAGGCCCAGGAAGACAGACAGAGGTCTAGGTGCCTCTGCAACAAGCCCACTCCCGCTCACCGTGATGCCATACTGCTTGCATGAGTGGAAGAACTGTTCCCGCATCTCAGCGGCCCCTGCCTGGCCCTCCTCCTCCTTGCGGCTGTATTCTTGCTGCAGCTGCTGGCACTTGGCGATCTGCTTCTTCAGTGAGGGGATCTCATAGTTGACATTCCGAACCAGGAGGCTAGAGAGTTCCACTGAGAAGGGCCCAGGAAATTCAGCCCAGGACATGCACACATAAAGTAAGCACGCCCCAGGAAACACAAATACACCCTGGGTGGTGGTGAGGAGCAAGAGGTTGGCCTCCCAGGCCCTCCCCTTCCTATCTATGGAGCCTAAAACAACCCTCATCTATAAAACAGTGACAATGATATTTATTGTGAGGATGCAAGAGAGAATCCATATAAAACATCAAGCACAATTTCTTGCTTTTGGCTGGAGCTCAGTAAATATTAGCTATTATTATTGGTATTAATACTATTCAGAAACAACCCAGGCTGGGGGTGGTGGCTCATGCCTGTAATCCTAGCACTCTGGGAGGCCAAGGCGGGCAGATTGCTCGAGGTCAGGAGTTCGAAATCAGCCTGAGCAAAAGTGAGACCCTGTCTCTACTATAAATAGAAAGAAATTAATTGGACAACTAATATATATAGAAAAAATTAGCCGGGCATGGTGGCACATGCCTGTAGTCCCAGCTACTCAGGAGGCTGAGACAGTAGGATCACTTCAGCCCAGGAGTTTGAGGTTGCTGTGAGCTAGGCTGACGCCATGGCACTCACTCTAGCCTGGGCAACAAAGCGAGACTCTGTCTCAAAAAAAAAAAAAAGAAACACAACCCAAACTACCATCAGCCCTTTAGTGGCTCTCTTAGCCACCTGATATGGGCACCAGGATGACCCATGCCTCTTCTGCCTGGTATATGGAGGGGATGGAGACAGCACATCTCCCAAGAGGTGAGTGGTAGAGGACCCACACACCCCTGCTCGGCCAGGGACAGCAAATGCCTGCTACCTGCCTGATCCTCCTCTTTCCCCAGCACTCTGTGGGAACTACAAACAGGCAACTCCTATGCCCCAGCCTCTTCCCCCAGACAGACTGTGCCTCCTATAAACCTGGCATCTCAGAACTCTGGGAATGGGTTTCCCCATGGGTGCCAGGACTCCCAGCCTGGGCCACTTTACCTAAGTAGGTGTTGTCCTTCTCATACAGGGATACAATCTCCTGCCAATCCTGAGTAAGATCAGAAAGAGGAAGTAAGCCAGAAACGCATTTGACAGCCACATCCCCGCTCAGTCCCCACACGGGAGGCTCCCCCAGCCTTCGCATCACATCGAATACAAACTTCTTGTCCTCCTACAACTCATAATGTTGGCTGCATTACCCACGTTATTTTCAAGAGTGTGGCGCTAACAAGTGATCTCCAAAGCAGGGGGTATGAAAATTTAAACCCAGGGGTAGGATCTACTTTTGGTGTAAACTACTGAGATAGAGCAAAAAAAAGTTCAGCAAATATTCTATGTAGGCATCTCCACTGGACCCTCAGAGAGACCAGAGAGGCTTTGATCCCTTGCACTGGATGTCCCAAGCTGCAGATTACCAGCTGTCGGCCCACACTTGCCTTCATCCGCTGTGAAGAGTAGCGACCAAAGATATTTTTTGTGGAGGCCTCAGTGCTTTTGAGAAGGTCCACGATTCTTAGGCAGTGGAAGTAGTGAATGTCTGAAAAACAAGGGAGAGTGAGGACTTTTAGAATAACAATATCTTCCTCGCCTACCTGGGTGCTGTAGATGGCTGACTTATGTATACTGTACTGCTGTTCATTTTAGCATGTAGCTTTTTTTTTGAGACAGAATCTTACTCTGTTGCCTGAGGTAGAGTGCCGTGGTGTTAGCCTAGCTCACAGCAACCTCAAACTCCTGGGCTCAAGCAATCCTACTGCCTCAGCCTCCTGAGTAGCTGGGACTACAGGTATGTACCATCAATGCCAGGCTAATTATATACATATATATATTTATTTTTTTAGTTCTCCAATTAATTTCTTTCTAGTTTTAGTAGAGACAGGGTCTAGCTCTTGCTCAGGCTGGTTTTGAATTCCTGACCTTGAGCGATCCTCCTGCCTCGGCCTCCTAGAGTGCTAGGATTATAGGCATGAGCCACTGCACCCGGCCGCATGTAGCATTTTCCTTCATTATTTCATGTTGAAAGAAATCAGCATCTACATCTCAAATAAAAATCTCTCTCTCCTTCTTGGGGTCGGTCCTGGCAGCTAAACAAGGAAGCAGCTCAGCTGATACATACTACTCCAGGAAAGAGGGGGACTCCAATGACAGCCCCAAAGCACTCACAGGACCCAGAGAGCAGCTGGGCTATCTCTTCGCTCTCTGGCATGTCCTGGATGGCAGCATTGATCTTCTCCCGGATCGTCAGCACCAGACTCTGCCATTTCAGGCTGCAGTGCCTTCTGTCCACCAGCCAGTCTGCAGGAGAAACACCACATCACAGCGTTCCCATTCATGCCACCAAAGTTGTGTCACTAATTCAAGTGAAATACCCTGAGATGTTGGTCTAAAAGTTGCCTTTATATCAGTTAAGGTATGGGGGTCATGGGAAGATGAGAATAAAAACAGGCCCAAAGAAATGCTTGGGGGTAAGCAGACTGACAACCTGACTCCATCTGCAGTGTGATTTTTAGAGAGCAACTGTCTCAACACAGGGATAAAGAAAAACTTTAAACTGGTCCTGACATGAAAGTGCCACTTTTGACCATTCTAAATACTCCATAATATTTTTGCTTCTATGGGTAATTATATCTTTCTTGCTGAGAGAGGATGCTCTTTAACTTCCACTTCCTCAGGGCTGGGATTAACCATCACAATGGAAAATACAAGATGCCGAGTGCCAGATGAATGAAAAACTGCAAAGCCCCTAATACCTACAGCACTGTAAGGACTAGATACCATTCTTCACAGTGAAATACACCCTATAAATGTGAATATCAGTGGGTCAGTGGGACTGACCTCTTGGCAGTTTGGGCCCAGAGTTGTGGCTTGAGAACCAAGCATGTTTCCTTAGAAGGAGAGAGCTAAGAGTTAGGCTTTGTGGTCAGATGGTTGTGCGGTTTTTTTTGGTTTTCGTTTTTTTAGACAGAGTCTCACTCTGTCACCCCAGGTAGAATGCAGTGGTGTCATTGTAGCTCACTGCAACCTCAATCTCCTGGGCTCAAGCAATCCTCGTGCCTCGGCCTCCTGAGTAGCTGGGACTATAGGCAAGCACCACCATGCCTGGCTAATTTTTCTATTTTTAATAGAGATGGGGTCTCACTCTTGCTCAGGCTGGTCTTGGACTCCTGAGCGCTCTACCTCTCTGTGCCTCAGTTTCGCCACATGTAAAATGGGGATAATAAGACACAGAGTAGAAGGGGGAATGCAGGTAAAACACTGAGCACTATGTCTGGCACATGGCAAGGACTCAACAAATCTTAGTGATCTTTTTTTTTTTTTTTTTTGAGACAGAGTCTCACTTTATTGCCCAGGCTAGAGTGAGTGCCGTGGCGTCAGCCTAGCTCACAGCAACCTCAAATTCCTGGGCTCAAGCAATTCTGCTGCCTCAGCCTCCCAAGTAGCTGGGACTACAGGCATGTGCCACCATGCCCGGCTAATTTTTTCTATATATATTAGTTGGCCAATTAATTTCTTTCTATTTATAGTAGAGATGGGGTCTCGCTCTTGCTCAGGCTGGTCTCGAACTCCTGAGCTCAAACGATCCGCCCACCTTGGCCTCCCAGAGAGCTAGGATTACAGGCTTGAGCCACCGCGCCGGCCTTAGTGATCTTAATTATTATATCAAGTGCCTAAAACAGCACTCGGTATAGAGCAAACATCCAATGAACTATTGTTTCATTGGTCCTTTTCATTACCAAGAACAAGGTCACACACCAAGACTGTACATGAACTGAAGAGCTAAGGACAAATATGAAGTAAAGCTAAAGAAGCTCCACTTTGGGAAAAAGTTATTAAAAAAAAAAAAAGAAGCTCTACTAATGGCCACTGAACAGGACTAAATGGTCCCATATAGCGGTAAATTCAGAACCTGAATTCTACCAACTAGTCAAACACTGGGGTCTCACACTAGCATCAGTCATACTCCCTCTGCTGTACCCCTCTAAAGTTTTCAGAAAGAAAAATTCTGTATATGTCACAGAACTAGAAGCAGAGGGCTGAAGTGGTCAGACAGACACCATCTCAAGGAAGACTGGCATCAAATCAATGAACCTGGCTGGGTGCAGTGGCTTACCTCTGTAATCCTAGCACCCTGGGAAGCCAAGGTGGGAGGATCACTTTAGGGCAGATGTTCAAGACCAGCCTGAGCAAGAGCAAGACTCCATCTCTACTAAAAATAGAAAAAATATCTAGGTGTGGTGGCACATGCCTATAGTCCCAGCCACTCAGGAGGCTCAGGCAGGAGGATAGCTTGAGCCCAGGAATTTGAGGTTGCTGTGAGCTAGGCTGATGCCATATGGCACTCTAACATGGGTGAGACTCTGTCTCAAAAAAAAAAAAAAAAAAAAAAATCAATGACTTTAATCTCTAATAAGCATTTAAAAATGCCAGGAGCTGTGCATATGCCCTGGTATGGTCAGATGAAGAGGCCCTTCCTTGGCTCTGAAGTGGGGAGAAGGTATGTAGGCCAGATAAAGACAACCCAGAGATGGCCTGGCTGCTAAAAGGTCTTTATTTCCAACTGGGTCTTAAGTCCCTGTTCTTCCTAAAACCAAGGAGAGATGGATGCTTTTAAAAACGAAGGAAGGGAAAGCTTTTTTTCTGGCACAATGCAAACAGAATGAAGATTGAGTCAGACAAACTCTTAAAGCTCCAATTCAGCCACTTGGTTGACTGTCTCTAAAGAAAGCCATCTCTAAAGAAATGCCACTTGGTTGACTGTCTCTAAAGAAAGCCATTTATCCTCTGTCGCTGAATGACATGATTTGATAACACATTATAAACGTTAAAATAGAAAACGCAAGTCAAGTAGACTCCTTCCCTCAGCTCTCAGCGAGGCATGTCGGACCACAGATGGGAACATATAACAAGTGAGTTGTCAATACCTCCACCCAGGCTTTCAGGCGTCAGAGATCCTAGCTTTTGGGAACAGGGGGCAAAGGACAGGCCTCCCCCCACAGCCGGCCGCGCGGGGGGCGCTCCCTCCTACCGAGCAGCTTGCTGGTCTGGATGTCGATGGGCACGTGCTGATGGTCCTGGCGGGAAACACGGTGGGGAGAGGAGTGTGAACGCGGGGAGAGGACGCGCCACTCGCGCGCTCATTACACAATCCCAACCGCCACCCTGTGGGACCTGAACGATGGGCAGGGAAGGAAGGTGCCCGAAGGGAAGACGGGGACGCGGGTCAGGGGTCGTGGGTCAGTCCCCATTCCCCTAGTGGCGAGAATCCCCACTCTTGTCCTCACACCTGCATCTTTCCTTCACTTCCGCTTCCGGCCGGAAACCCAGGTCCCGCCCCACCACTAATCCAGCGCCGGTGTGGCAGAGCCTCAGTGTAAGCACAAACTGTCCTCCTTCGGCCACGTAGCCGCCTTCCGCAGAGCCAATCAGGGCACACGCTCCACCCCCGGCGCCAAGCCCCGCCCACCCTAGGTTCCGAATGGCAGAGCCCGGGAGGGGCGGGAGAACAAGGGACAGCCAATGGGAGACGCGAGGCGGGCTCAGGCTGGAGAGGGGCGGGGGTGCCTAGAAAGGGCTGCAGCGGAGGCGCTATAGCGACAGGCGGCGCCCGAGAGCCCGGCCGGGCCGCCTTTTCCTCCTGTGGACCTAGAGCTCTCTCCGAGCCGATTAACGTGTCTGCAGGCCGGGTCCTAGCGCCGCCCCGAAGCCCTCGTAAACGCCTTCTTCCTTCCTTGCCTCGTTTTACCGTCCATAGCAGTTTGTAGGTCTCTTGTGGCACTTGTCACGCCTTACCTTCTCATTCAGTTTATCTAATAGACATGTCTGAGCATCTGTTACCTGTGGGGCAATCAGGACAGTGAAGGGGAGGGAGGAGGGTCTGGGAGGCATCCCAAAGATCACACCTACATTGAGTCTTGAAGAGCTGCAGAAAAGGGGCGATATGGGGAAGGATGATCCGGGTGGAGTAGACTGCACAGACAAATCTTTGGCTGCCACAAATGGCAAGAGGGGTGTAGGGAACAACAGGCAGGCAACAGGCAACAGGCAACATAATTTGTGGGGTCCAGTATAAAATGGAAATGCAGAACCCCTTGTTAAAAAATTATGAAGCAGGCCAGGCGTGGTGGCTCACGCCTGTAATCCTAGCACTCTGGGAGGCCAAGGTGGGCGGATTGCTGGAGATCAGGAGTTCGAAACCAGCCTGAGCAGGAGCGAGACCCCCGTCTCTACTATAAATAGAAAGAAATTAATTGACTAACTAATATATAGAGAAAAAATTAGCTTGGCATGGTGGCGCATGCCTCTAGTCCCAGCTACTTGGGAGGCTGAGGCAGGAGGATTGCTTGAGCCCAGGAGTTTGAGGTTGCTGTGAGCTAGCCTGACGCCACGGCACTCACTCTAGCCTGGGCAACAAAGTGAGACTCTGTCTCAAAAAAAAAAAAAAAAAAAATTATGAAGCATCGCAGCCAGGTGTGGTGGCTTATCCCAGTAGTCTCAGCACTTTGGGAGGCTGAGGCAGGAGAATCACTTGAGGCCAGGAGTTCAAGACCAGCATGGGCAACATAGAGAGACCCTGTCTCTACAAAAAATTTTGAAAATTAGCCGGGCAGTAATTTTGAAATTAGTGGCACATGCCTGTAGTCCCAGCTACCCAGGAGTGTCAGAGAATAGGTACCTGAGCTTTCTGCAACAGGAGGATCGCTTGAGCCCAGGAAATTAAGGATGCAGTGATCTATGATCAGGCCACTGCACTCTAGACTGAGCACCAGAGGGAAACCCTGTCTAAAAAAAAAGGCTGGGGGCTGGTGGCTCACACCTGTAATCCTAGCACGATGGGAGGCCTAGGCGGGCAGATCCATAGAGGTCAGGAGTTTAAAACCAGTCTGAGGGCCGGGCGCGGTGGCTCACGCTTGTAATCCTAGCTCTCTGGGAGGCCGAGGCAGGCGGATTGCTCAAGGTCAGGAGTTCGAAACTAGCCTGAGCAAGAGCGAGACCTCGTCTCTACTATAAATAGAAAGAAATTAATTGGCCAACTAATATATATAGAAAAAAT